>JANZLH020000089.1:613409-632500 GCA_026770325.2 Erythroxylum fimbriatum | reverse complement strand
ATTTTAATCAATACGATGGAGTTTTCTTATTAGATAGAATTGGACAAGGATCCTCTTGGACAGAGGATCTGCCCTCAATTTTTAGGCAGCTTGAAAAAATTGCCTCACCGTAACTTCCAACAAATGATTCATATATTATTCATGCACTCCATTATTTGTCCACAACACAAAATATGTTAATACCATTTCAATCTAAATCTAAATCTATTATTTATTATTCATGTACACATTCCTCTTTTTTAAAATATATTTTAAAATAACAATTAGAAACTGTTTTATTAAGTGAAAAATAATTTCTCTTAACCCTAGTTAAACATATGCTAATATAATAAATAAAATACTTTATATGATTAATATGAAAATTTTAGTTTAATTGAAAGTAGAGGATGAATATATTTTGATTGAAATTTTACGAAAAAAACAATATTTTATATAATTTATAAGAAAATAAAATAATAAAATATTTTAATAATAATGCATTAAACTTTATCCATATTAGATTGTTATAAATTAATCTTTTATATATTAAACCTTAGTAATTCATACTCTAAATTTATTTTAGTATAACTAAGTTCTCATTCTTATCTTATCAGAATTGTTACTTTTAACATTTTATTAAAATTTGTTAAAATAAAAAGATTATGAACATATGTTAACATTGAGAATTTATTCATAAATATTAAAATATTATTTTAATTTTTAAAAGTTTTAATAATAGATTTATAGCTTTTTAACTTTTTAATGGAGCATATAAAATAATGGACCTGTCAGTCGCCACGTGCGTAGTGGAGCTCTAGTCTTCTCGAATTGCCACGTGCGGATGGTAAACAATTTTGCCCGTGTAGACATGTATTCCCTCCCAAATCGCTCCGATTCAAAACCCAGCCATCTTCTGTTCTTCCCTTTTCATGTTAACGGAAAACCCTGAATTGGGCAAATGCCAATCACTGAAGAACAGAGGCAGAGAGCTGAAGCAAACCGATTAGCTGCCCTAGCCAAGAGAAAAGTATTCTCAGAATCCATTATCAACCAACAACAACAACAACAAAAGCAAAATCCTTGGAGGCTCTTCAAGTGTCGAAAGCTCCGTTCTGATCTCACTCCCTGTACCCATGACCCAAGGTCTCCTCCTTTGATCTCGGATGGCCCAGATTCAGGGACCCAATTTGTTGAAAAATTCTTGGTCAGGCTTGAAATTTGCTCCCCTGACTCTTTTTCCGTCACGCCCAACGCTTTGCAGGGGTTTTCTTGTCCAGGTGTAGAGGAGTGCTTGAAGAGATTAGCAGATTGTTTATCCAATGTAAGTGGAGGGATGAATGTGACTGTCATAATTAGTTAGGGTTATTTTGCTAAAATTGATAGTTTTGAATATTGCTGTTAATTGGTTAATTAAAGAACGATTTTTGTTGCCAGTTTAAGTAACGATACTGATTTCTGTTTTAGGTGATGCCATCACATTATACTCAAAATCATGGAGGTGGAAAGGCTTGTGTATATAAGCTCAGAGATTATGATGCAGTTTTAAACAGTTTAAAGAACTATAAGGGCGTTGAAATTGAAAAGATACCTTTTGGAACACTCAATGTCATCCAAAGACTTTCTCATGCCTTTGATATAGGGCGGTGGGCACCTTGCAGGCCTGGACATTTAACTGATGAAGAGGTTGATGAATTGATTGCGAAGTTGCCAAGGAAGCTATTAGATGCTTTATTGCCTTTCCAGGTCGACGGCTTACGATTTGGTTTGCAAAGGGGTGGTCGGTGCCTTATTGCAGATGAAATGGGGCTAGGGAAAACACTCCAGGTAATTGTTTTGTTGAAAGTTTCTTAGTGGTTCTGATGTAAACCTATACAGCTTAAGATCATAATCTCGATGCCAATATGAGCACAATAGTTCATTTCTTTTTCATGTCATAGCACATCCATATTGCATTTTCTTGAAGATTTTGTCAGAGGTTGATGCTTTTTATTGTCAAAGGTTCCAGTTTTGGATAAGAGATGATTTGTGGTTATCTTGGCTGATTCATATACTATATTAGAAAGCATTTGATTTCTAGATACAGAGTTGAGTTGATAGTTTGTAATTTTTGATAATTGTCTTAGAAGAGGGTGTGAACACATAACCTTTGTGTACGTAATTTGTTTTCAGGCAATAGCTATTGCAGGGTGTTACATAGATGAAGGTCCTATACTTGTTGTTTGTCCAGCTGTTTTGCGGTTTTCTTGGGCAGAGGAGTTAGAGAGATGGCTGTCCTCATGCTTGCCCTCTGAGATCCACCTTGGTATCGAGTTCTCTTGTTTAGCTTCATTTTTCTGCCCTTTCGTTTCATTGCTCATGTTATCCCTTTGATTGGAGTAGGGTGGTTGGAGAGGCATGGTGATTTGAGGAGGAACTAATCTCACTTAATAGAAGAGTATCTTGTTCTACAACGCTCCAAAATTCTAATGCTGTGCTAATTTAATGCTATGTATATGGTTTTATTCGTGTAGTAGACTCATAAGAGGAACTATCTAATGCTGGCCATAGTAACAACTTAAGTCACGTAACTCAGTTTTTCATCCCTATTTAGTTTTGTTGGATTTGGAATCTTCCTTGCATTCTTTTTATGTGTCACTTAAGTCATTAACAACGCAACAAAGGATCTCTCTCAAATCTCTCACTCTGTCTTTACTGCTCCAGTTCACACTCAATTCAATTTAAGTAACCTGCAGCCTAAAATTAGATAGGATTTGGATATAGGTCTTTTGCTTTTATTTTGGCTCTACTTTTGGATTGTATTAACATTTTGTACTTCATTGTTTTTTTTGGTCCTTAATTTTGGGCTTTTAGTTTCGACTCTTTTTTTTTTTCTTGTATTTGATTGTTAGATGCATTCGTGACTAATTTTCCTTCAGTTTTTGGTCATCGAGATAATCCTGAATATCTACCAAGATATCCTAGAGTTGTGGTTATCTCTTATAAAATGCTACATCACCTCCAAAAGAGCATCCTTGTTCGAGAATGGGCTCTCTTGATTGTTGACGAATCTCACCATGTACGTTGCTCAAAGAAGAAGTCAGACGCTAGAGAGGTTCGAGCTTTACATAATGTGCTGCTTTAATAAATCACATTCCAACAAATTTTGCTCAGTACTATGTTCTCTTCTCTTTTAAAAGTTTATTTGTGCTTATACAGATGTTGAAATGAATTCTAGAGTTTTCTTTGAATACAAAATCTTCTTTGCCTCTTTTTTTCTCTCATGGCTCTTTTCTAATTGACTGTACTGGAGCACTTTATCAGGATTAAATCACAGCTGTGTTACTAAAATGTGCACTATGCATAGTTAGGGCAAAGGAACAGTACACAGAGATGATAGTTAAAATAGTGCAATTTATACTCTCTAAGAAGCTTGATTGATGCTGTTTTAGAATAAATAGAGTGAAGTATTGGCATGGTTGCTGTTGTTTGTGCTATAAATTTGGAAATCATACTGTCATTGATATGTTAGACCTCCTATTACACAGGTCTATTCTAGAAGGGCAAAGGGAAGGGTAACCGAGTAAAATTACCATATTTTGTTAGAGGCAGGGGCTGATAGTATATGACTTGCATGAGAGAGAGAGAGTGGTGAGTTTGTTGCATGGCTGACGTAAGTAGCTGGGTTAGTATAAATAATGTAATGATTGGAAAGGAGGTAGCATATTACTAAGAGAATTCTGGTGAGCCTTAGGCTAGGAGAGAGCAGACACTCTCGAAATTGTTTGCAAATTATCTTGTAACTTGACAGAATTGAGTGACTACTAATAATAATTCAGTGACATACTTCTCATTTTTTAGAGTATCTATTACTGTTATCAAAGCAACGATCCTATCTATGGCTAATAAAAAATGAGATAATAGAATGGATGGAATTGAGAAGGACATTGAGAGTTTGCGTGAAGATTTTCAGAAGAACTTTGAGTTATTGAGGGAAGAACGGAGACTGGAGAAAGAAGAATTGCAAAAAAACTAGGAGCAATCCCAGCTCAAGATGAAGGAGTTACGTGAGATAATGAGGTTGTTTGTGAGCCACCGAGAAGCCAGTAAGCGTGGTGAGACTCCAGGCCACAAACAGAATGAATAGGAGCCACGTGGGGACAAAGGGAAGGGGCCGATGGAACAAGGTTGGGATTGTGGACCACCATCGGGGTTCGAAGTAGTGGAGGAGTTCCGACGATATCACCCAGAGAATATCGATTGTAATGTACCTCCACCAGAGTATGGGTGGAACAATACAACCCATCGGGAACCACCCCATTGGGTTTGCTCGACAGGAGCGTGATCGACGTGGGCCACCGAAGGGAGGGGAGCTTGCACGAGAACAGCCGAGAGAAGGATTGAGGGACTTTACGGAAGAACTATCTCTGGGATTTGTACGACAGGGGAAACCTCGACGTGACTGTCGAACTAGGAGGGTGGAGATGCCAGTCTTTGACGGAGACGACCCGGATGGGTGGATCTATCGGGTTGAACGATTTTTCTCGGTGGGAAGGTTTAACGAAAGGGAGAAAATGGAGTTAGTATCACTCAGCATGGAGAAGAAGGCATTGGCGTGGTTTCGGTGGGTGGAGGGTCGACGATCGATTAGAAGTTGGGAGGAATGTAAGGGTTTACTTGTTGAAAAATTTCGACCCATCCAAGAAGGAACACCATGCCAACGTCTACTGGCCATCAAGCAGACAGGTACAGTAGATGAATATATTTATATGTTTGAGGAATTAGTTGCTTCTTTGTCAGAGTTATCAAATGAAGTGCTAGAGAGTTCATTTTTAAATAGGTTATTGAAGGAAATCAGATTGGAACTATTAGTTAATCCTAGCAGTTTGGGACGAATGATGACTTTGGCTCAACAGATAGAAGAAAATAATAAAGTAATGGGACGTGATAAGGGAAACAAGGCAATGGATGGTAATAGAATAAGTGGCTATGGTGGATACAAAACATGGGAGGCAGCTGGAAATAGTGAGAAACTTGGGGTTAAAACAGAGAAGGTTGCTGGCACCATCAAAGGAAATGGAAATTTTAAACGTTTAACATTCAGTGAGATATAAGAGAAGAGGAAGCGGGGACTATGCTTTAAATGTGATGAGAAATATTCACCAGGCCACTGATGCAAAATGATAGATTTGAAGGTTCTCACAGTCTTAGATGAAGAACTAGAAGTTAGTACGTTGGAGAGTGTAGAAGATGACGAAGAGAAAGAAGTGGAATTGCAAAATGTAGAATTATCAGCAAGATCGGCAGCTGGGTTGACCTTACCCAAGACAATGAAGGTAGTAGGAGTATTAGAAGGGGAGCCCGTAGTGATCCTCATCGACAGTGGTGCCACCCATAACTTTGTGTAGAAATAGTTAGCGTTGAAATGGAGTTCCAAATGGGACTACACTGACAAGTATGACATAGCGATGGGGAATGGTGAAAAAGTGGCAGGAACTGGGATCTATAGGAACTTGAATTTAAAGATACAGGACTTATAAATATGTGAGGATTTTCTGCCAGTGAAGTTGGGCAGTATAGATGTGATACTGGGCCTAAAATGGTTGAAAACGCTAGGAGATGTCCTGAATAATTGGTGTACACTGACTATGAAAATAAGATTGGGCGGAAAGGAAATCATTATCAAAGGGGACCCAATATTATCTAAATCCCTATGCAAGGATCTCAAAGAAGGGGATTTTGTGTGCTGGTTGCAAATGGCAGTACAGGAGGAAGAAACGAAACCGATTATTAAGGTGGAAGACCCAGAAATCAGAAGTGTGTTGGAAGAGTATGGAGGGGTGTTTCAATTTCCACAGACCTTGCTGCCAAAAAGGGGAAGAGAACACCACATTCACTTAGTTCAAGGAGAGGGACCAACAAGGGTCCGACCTTACAACTATCCCCATTTGCAAAAGAATGAAATAGAGAGATTGGTCAAGGAGATGTTAGAATCTGGAATCATTCAAACCAGTACTTCACCTTACGCTAGTCCAGTTCTACTAACCAAAAAAAAGATGGAGGGTGGCGGTTTTGTGTGGTGTGGAAATACTGAACAGTTGTATTTCTTTTCTCTAATTCATCAATACACAATTACATGTATATATAGAAATAGAGCTAGCTAATTTAGGGAACTAGTATCTGTACATAATCTTCTAATATCTATACATAATCTCCTAATATTTGTACACAATATCAGATCTGATACATGTTATCTGATCTGATTTATTGACTTTTAGGAGTCAATAATATCTTAGGAAATATTCAGCTGACATTCCAACAATAAGTAGTAACTTACATATGAAGATCTATCCTCTCTTGATCGGTGCATCCGAAATTTATCACCAACTGTTTCTTCTTGAGTCACAACACTTTCTGCAATATATGATACGAAGCCTTAAGAGACATAGACTGAAGCTCTAAACTGAAAAGAAGAAAACATATAGAAACTTAACGATAGAAATAACTAACAGAAGGCTTGTAGAATAATGATATCAGAAAAAGCTACCGAGCTACACAAAACCCAAAGTTCCATTTAAGCTTGCAATTAGAGGAGGGATCATACTGTTCTCCAAACTTAAACAATACAAAAGGATCGGTACTAGTTGCTGGCTTTTAATGGTTTCTAAGATCAGTTACACGTGCTAACATACATTCCTGATAACGGTTCGTGCAAAATTGAACAATCAATACTTCTTTTTCAGCAAATTTCTACGCAATGAAACAGTATACAAGTTGCACAACCCATGGTTTGCAGAATATAAAAAAAAGAAGCCAAATCACTTAAGCAATTAATTAAAATGTATGTCAATCAATCTCGAAGAAAGAACCTCAACAAAAAAAAGGAAGAGAAAACCCTAAAATATGAGCAAAGAAATAGCTGACCACAAATCTTGATAGGGGCTTCGAGCTCGAGCTAATTAGGCTGTTGAATGAAGATATCTTTAGAAGCGAGACAATGCTGCTTGATCTCAGTTTCCGATAGTTGAACCTGCTTGCCAGTTCTGGCTGATCGGATCTCTGTTAGCCGTCTGATTATATCATCTAATACGGCAGGGTCCATAGTCGCCGTCGGTCCTTGAGTGGCCATCGGATCTTTCTTTCCATTCTTCCCCTCTGACTTGCGACGGCTCTGCTCTGCTTTCTCCGAAACAACAAAACCCTAGAAAATCACGATATGAACCAAAAGGCTTTGACGATAGACTTTCGGATTATTTGTGACAAACATGTGTGTGGATAGATGGAAGAACTTACCATATTCTTTGGAATAAGTTTTATGCTTCTTTGGGATAAGGAAATCTACTATTTTGGGAAGCCGAAAATTGAAAAGGCTCGTAAATAGAAGTTGCGTACAGGTACCAAAACGGCACCACCTTAGAGCATTTGGAAAAGATCGTCATTTACTATTTCATACAAGAGACGTATGGCTTTTACGCGGGCTCCTCATCACTGGAGCTTGTATATTGTAACGTTCTTATGGTATAGTTGGTATTCATCTTAACTTTTTTGTTGTACTTAACTTTTGCTTATGAGTTCTATTAACTTTTTTTGGGTACCAATCAACCTCACGTATCTTATTATCGTATTGTCAAAGATTAAAAGAAGTCTTTGAACATGCCCTAAGTAATTTGACAATCTGGAAATCAATTTATTTTCCTACACTTTCCATTTTTTTAAGGGAAAAGAAAAACAAAAACGCCTGGTGTGCACAATCTAAGCCCTTGCAAAGGGGTCGAATGTGAAGGGTTCCTTGCTGGTCCCGGTAGAGTGCATCCAAAATATTTCGTGGAGGTTCCTGAAGGATATGTTAATTCTGCGCTGCGCCAAAAGTTAAATGCGCCAATTGATCCGCACATTGATTCCCTTCACGATGCGTATGCTCTATTTACACTAGCAACTCTCGAATACCTGTCACTAAAAAAAAGAAACTTCAATCAAATCGTTCTAAGAGAAAGACAAAATATTAATAACCTCAAGCAAATTCAGTTCAACAATTACGCGTCGGTATCGATCCCACTTTCCATTTAACCCACCCTCCAGGTGATGGACACCTATTATGATATGGATCTGACGTATTAAAGACTTGGCAATGACGTGATCTTACGACGGAAGGACAGTGAGTTAGAATGCGGGTGATTTGGATCCTTGCAAGTTTTGAAGAGCTAAAACTTAGTCGAGTTTAAACTTGAGTGTCATTATTCAGATTTAACCAAATTTAAACCAAACTCAAATTGCACCCTAAAAAATTCGAGCCATTACTTTTTTTTTTCAAAAAAGTAACTTTTAATATTAAGTTTTTCGTCTAAATATTTAATAATTCTAGCCCTATTATTTGAAAAATATTAAAATGTAATAGGAAAATTAAAACCATTATATTAAGTGTTAAGTTACCTGAAATGTGGATTAGCATAGACAACATTGTCATTGACATTTCTTTTCTTTTATGCTTGGAAAATTGAGTGAAAGGCTGTGTTTGTGTGAATTAAACAGGTTTATATATGCAGTTTTAGAATTTGTTCTTTTTCTTTTCTTCGTTACCAGGAAGAATTTAAGATGTAAAGTTAATTTGATATGGCTCCAAAGTTAATTTGATATGGCTCCAACAGGCAATCAAATTAGGAGTCTTTGTCGCACTGATTAAAAATCCAAAATTATGATAAGGTCTATATGTCTAACTAGGGGCGTAAATTTTGGCCCGGTCCAATCCAATTTTGGCCAGAGTTGACCTAGCTACAGGCTAAATTTGGTCGGCTTGATAAGGCCACGAGCTGAGCGCAAGTTGGCCCACCCCAACTAGTGGTCTAATCGTAACTTTAAAAACATCGTCATTTTTTAATTTTTTTATAAAAAGATATATAAGATGGACCGATTAGCTCGGCCCGCCCGTGGGCAGGCCGGCCACAGGCCACCTAGCTTGTCCTGACTCGGGCCAATTCGGCTCATTAGTAACTTCTAAAAGACAAGTAAAAGGGCACACTAATCATGTGGTGGGGGATTCGAACCCCCACTCATGGGAATGGAGCACATCTTGTGGCCAGCCATTTATCACTTCGTGTGAGCTCTCGTGGCGAAGGGATTAGTCTCTGCGTCTGGCAGGGGATACCCTGGTTTACACCAAAAAAAAAAAAAAAAGGGCACACTAAAATATGTCATAAAAATTATACAAAAGTGCATGCCAAAAAATCTCAAAATTATATAATAATCATAATTCAATAAAGAAGACGTTAAAGACCCAAACAATAGCAAAAGAATAGAGGTTTATTGTATGTTGTAGGTGTAAGATATTAGAAATTAGGACGAGATCTTATTCGTACGTAATAAAAGAAGACAATTTTTTAAATTCAAAATCACTCAAGTTTATAACATGATCAATTTGTAAATAAAATATAGCATGTATTATCAGTTATAAGTTGTTATGAAGTTTATTCATTTTCACAAATCTTTTTATGAAATCAATTTCTAAAATAAAATAATAGCAACGATCGTAATCGTATAAGTGCCTGAGTTTTAACAGTATCTACATAAATAAATTGAAAGAAATCTACAAATAGTATAAAGGAGAGTAAACCAAGAATGTTAGCTAGTATGGAGCCCGTACTTATTTATAATAGCCTGGATTTTTTAATAATTTAATTTAATTTAATTTTAATTTTAATTACAATTACAATTAATCATAATTAAATATCAATTAGATCTAAATAATATTCAATATTTACTATTAGTTCTTATTTATTAAATTTCTTATATTTGATCCTAAAATTTATCAAACTTTTATAATCAAATCCAAATTAATTAAATTACCTTTCATCTATTTAATTATTATTTGTGTGTGATCTATTAAATTTTTAAATATGTTAAAAATAGTTTTAAATTATAATATTAAATATTAGTTAGATAAATTAAATTACTTTATGTTATCATTTATTCTATGATTAAATAATCTATATTTATAAGTCAAAGTTCATATCTAGTAACACATCGTGACAATCTAAATATTAATAATGTTTTGACTAACTTTTATTTGCATAATTGTTTACATACTTCAATCATCTTATCGAGCATCCTAACAAGCTTATCTGCTACTGCGATCTTTATTATCAGTATTATTGCTATTATTATTATTGTTAGTAATATTATTATTATCTATATTATTACTATTATTATTATTATTATATTTAATCTTTATTATTATTATCTTATTATTTATTATTATTTTAGTCTTTTCTTTATTAATTATTATATTCATTATATACCTTTCCTATCGTATTCTTTACGTATTTAATCTTTCAACCTGTTTCATTATTATCCTTGTTACATTTGCATATGGGTCTATTGGAAACAATCTCTCTATAATGTAAGGGTAAGGCTGCATATTATCAGTCCCTTCAGACACTGCTTCAGTGCGAGACTTCTGGATATGATGACGACGACGACGACGACTTCAATCATCTTATCATATAATGTTTTGATAAAACATATAGTATGAAATTAATGTCTACTCTATTTGAATTTAGTCATATTAGTTCCTCATCCTTAGTAATATATTCTTTTAATAAAAATTAAAATATTTTACATTGTCATTCCTTTTTATCTAAGGATTTCATAAATCAATACTAATTGAAATCAATGAAATGTTCTTCTTATTTATTTAAGGTGGCGCTGATTACTCAACTTTATTCTTATAATTCTTGTTACATCAAATGACCGCTAATCTAACTATGACCAGGATAGTCCTAAGTAGTCTTAAAACTTAGTAATTTTTATATGAGAACAAAAGCTATGAACAATTTAGGGATAACATATCAATACAATATGAATCTCATAATTATAATATCGTTGAAATTTCATTTGTAATGTATAATTATCTGATAGATTTTTTTTCATATCATCTAAATATGTACAAGATAAAGAATACTTTTAAATAATTTGTAATTAAACTATTGGTTGTATGACACAAACTAACAAATGGGTGGGCAAAAGAGCTAGGGTAATTCTAATCTTGATTTTTTTTCAATTTGGTCCTCCTATTTTTCACAATCGTTGCTTGACAAATACTAGGATTTTGCATACTAGTTGGTACAAACAGTACTAATAAGTATTCATTTTCAGTATGATATTAGTATTCGAAATATCATTTTTCGACCAGTACTCAAAGGTATGAAACAGTATTCCAAAATCTAGTTCAAACTTATATTTTATAAATTTTTAAGAAAGTGTCAAGCCTGAACTGCTAAATGTTTGCGTGCTTGAGTTCAAGACATCAACTTTAGAATTATACATACCTATTTTAACATATTTGGATTGGGACACCCAGACCAATAATAAAGTATGCATACATAAATGCTTTCATCCACGTTTTGGACACGTTTAAAAGTTTCAAGTTATTCAATCCAGCCGAACCAAGTTTATTGAAAATGTGCCAAATTTTAGACTGGAACTTCATACTTTATTTGAATCAGCTCAAGTTCAAGCCTCCTCAGATCCACCACATGTTCAGGAACAATTTCATTTACTTTTCAGACTCAAACTCCTTACTATTGTACCCAATAACCTTTCAAATGAACTCCTTGCTCCCCCATCTGAGTTGCATTGTCAATTTGTAATATGATGTATCAGCATAATTGTGTTGGATCAACTTATTATTCCTGATTTAGACCATTTACTTTATTGTCTAAATTAAAAATGATGTATGTCATTATATGTTTCAAAAGTAAATTTTTTTATTACATCCAAATTCGAAGAACTAATATTACAAAATAGTTGATTGAAACTTAATGAGAACTTAAAAGTTTTATTACCAAATGGATCATTAGACTTCCACGAGTTCATATGAAACTGCGTTCTACAAGTGTTCATTGGATTTCCACCATTGCGTCCTTTCCCGACTACACTGACCTTTATGTAGATTTGCCTACTTAAATTACTTATGCTCGAGTATTACATAAATTAAACTAGATTCCACGCATTGCAATTTACACACCCTGACCCAACTACCTTACACTGTTTGTTACTTACAATTGCGTGCACGGTCGAACCTCGTGCAGCTTTTATGACGCCAAAAGACAAAGTTGGTTGTCACCACGATGCATGTCCACTCTATTGTCTATCTTGTCCTGACTCTCAACTGGACTGGGTCTGGGAGAATCATGGGATTGGAATCATTATTAGCTCTTTACGCTTCTTCCAAGTTCATCATTTTAGGCTATCGATATTAAAATTCACAAAACAAGCCCGAATTTTGGTTTATCTCCTGCTTTCTGTCAGACCCAGAACGTTTGAAAGGGTTATTGGGGTAAACGATTTTTTAAACACCTACTAGCAAGGGCGTCTTCAGAAATTTACGTTGTAGAAAGTACTAGCTCAGAGACGTGATGGGTTCTCAGTTTTTTGGCCAATGCAATTCTGTACAGTTGGGCAGTTTAGGACCCAGAAGACTAAAACCTGGAATTCTCGGTTTGCAACCTGCCAAAGCCCCGGGCCTGAACGTTGTCAATCTCAATAACACGGCATATGGGTCTTCAACTCCGGTGCCTAGAACGAGAAATTTCAAAACTGTGTCCAGTTCTGAATCAAAAATCTCAAGTTTCAACGGTGACAAAAAGTTTGGTCAAGCAAATATGAGAGTTTGCAAGTTTAAAAGAGGATTGATTCTGAGGCCTAAGTCGGCGTTGAGTGTGGATAAAGAGGTGGATATGGTGGGAAACGAAGGAATCAGCGGAGAGAAGACCTACTATGATGCAATTGTTATAGGGTCTGGGATTGGTGGGTTGGTTGCGGCTACGCAGCTGGCAGTGAAGGGAGCTAAGGTTTTGGTGTTGGAGAAGTATGTGATTCCTGGTGGAAGCTCTGGGTACTACCAGAGGGATGGATATACTTTTGACGTTGGGTCTTCTGTTATGTTTGGTTTCAGTGACAAGGTTAGTTGCTTCTGCTATTATATATGCTTCTTTGTTAAGTATGCCGTGGTTTATTTGTTGAATCTTAAAAAGTAGTGCCTTTGATATCACCAGATTGAATTTAAGTATGATTTCTATGTTTCTCTGCATCATGCTTGAGATTTTAATTTCTGTTGAGTGCTCCTTTAGTTGGTTTTAACTTCGAAATGAGAAGAAAGGAGTGAATTGGAACAAAGAGAGTACATAGTAAAAATTCCTGGATATAACTTTAGGAATATGATACTATTCATTGCAACTAAAATCCACTGGATTTTACCTCTTTTTTCAACTAAGAGGACTTAATGACCATTCTATTACTTTCCTCTGCTGACTATGTAACTTCTCTGGTATCGCCATATGCTTGTTAATGGTATATCCTTCTAGAGTTTAGTTTTTCATAATTTATGTAAATTTGCTATTTGGACAGGGCAATCTGAATTTGATAACACAGGCGCTGGCAGCTGTGGGTTGTACGATGGAGGTTATACCTGATCCAACTACAGTCCATTTTCATCTACCTAATAACCTTTCTGTACGCGTTCACAGAGAGTACAGTGATTTTGTCTCAGAACTTTCCACTAGATTTCCACATGAGGAGGAGGGCATACGTAAATTTTATGACGAATGTTGGAAGGTCAGTTTTCAATTAGTAAACTCCAATTTCCCATGAAAATAAAGGTCTAAATTTATGTTTTATAACTTACTAACAAAGTGTTGCTGTGTAGATATTCAATTCCTTGAACTCACTGGAACTGAAGTCTCTTGAGGAGCCTATCTACCTTTTTGGACAGTTCTTTCAGAAGCCTCTTGAGTGCTTGACACTAGGTATGATTATCTACCTTTCTTTTTTACTTGATCAAGTGAGCTTGGTATGTAGCGGAAAAGATTTTGATCTTATTCAAGTGTGGATTGAGGGCATTATTCCTGTTGTATGCATTTTGTTTTGCTAGTATGTGAAACTACTTTGAATGACAAGGAAAATAACCATCAACTTCCATTCCTATTCAAGTTATTGAGAAATGTATTCCATATGCAAGGGCTATGATTGATACAACTTAGATGTTCTGATCTTCGTCATCTCTTTGGCAGGCTGTGTGCATTGTTTTTTAACTGGCAGCTAAAAGGTGAATATCTAGGTCACGAGTTAAAGCCAGTTGAATGAAAAAAAAGTAATCTTATGTCTATAGTCCCTGGCAAATTCACCCAACATACCACTATCTTGATATCAATCTAGCTCTAATGGTTAAGAAAATAATGTCCCGTGTAGAAAATGGAAGACCAGGCTCCTTGAATACTGTGGTAATACTAAAACATCACTCCTGTTTTTCACTGCAATCAAATTTATGTTTCAAAATATGTTTGTATTTCTTGTTAAGTCTGCTACATAGATGATAAAAACTTAAATTTGTTTATCTCCTTTTTGCCTTTTCCAATGATATTTTTGTGTTTTCTACTTCTCTTTGAAATTACTGAATGCAAACCACAACTTGTCTCTTTCTTTTTCCTGCTTCTGAACCTATATGATATTAGCTTCTAACTGTGCAGCTTATTATTTACCACAAAATGCTGGAGACATAGCTCGAAAGTTCATAAAGGATCCTGAGTTATTATCGTTTATTGATGCTGAGGTGTGAAGGATTTGATAACTTGATAGTTGTTTGAAATTTCCGTTGTGAGCACCACTTTGAATATATACATTAATCTCACAAATGAACAAATTTTGCATGTGCAGTGTTTTATAGTAAGCACGGTAAATGCTTTACGTACCCCAATGATTAATGCAGGCCTGGTAAGCTGTAAGCATAAGCTTTGATCTTTCCCATCTATCCTTTACTGTACTAAAGTATGTTATACACATCAGGTTCTATGTGATAGGCATTTTGGTGGAATTAACTACCCTGTTGGTGGTGTTGGCGGAATAGCAAAGAGTTTGGCAAAGGGTCTCATTGACCAGGGTAGTGAGATGCTTTACAAGGCGAATGCAACTAACATCATACTTGAAAATGGAAAGGCTGTGAGTTTGGCGTTCAAGGATATGTGATGCTATACTTTCTATCTTGGTTGTTTTGGATGTTAAAGGAGAAGATCCAGCTGTTTTATATGCTGAATTCTTGCAGGTGGGAGTAAGGCTGTCTGATGGGAGGAAGTTTTTTGCCAAGAAAATAATATCAAATGCTACGAGATGGGATACCTTTGGTTAGTTTTTGGCACAAACTTTTTAAAATTTGGTGACTGGGTTTAACCGTATCTTTTGTGTTTTTGCTACAATTGGTTTTCTCGTTAGTAATTCAATGTGATGTAGGGAAGTTATTGAAGGGAGAAAACCTTCCAAAAGAAGAAGAAAATTTCCAAAAAATTTATGTCGAGGCTCCATCTTTTCTTTCCATTCACATGGGTGTCCAAGCTGAAGTTATTCCAGAAGACACTGATTGCCATCATTTTGTTCTGGAGGTATTTATGTTTCTATTGTTTTTGAACTTTTTATCAGATGATTTTGTAAGTTAGTATTATATTAATTTTTACTTGATATTAGTTGTTGCCTGGTATCTTTTATGACTTATATTAATATTTTAGGATGATTGGGCAAGATTAGAGGAGCCTTATGGAAGTATATTTTTAAGCATTCCAACTGTTCTTGATTCGTCATTAGCTCCTGAGGGGCATCATATTTTTCATATCTTCACTACTTCTTTGATTGAAGATTGGGAGGTAATTTGAAATCTCACTAACTTTAATATCAAAATTGACATTATATTTGATTTGATACCATCTTTCTTTGACCTGAAGTCTTAATTTCTGGTTTATACTGTTTAGGGACTCTCTCAAAAGGAGTATGAGGCCAAGAAGAAGCTTGTGGCAGATAAGCTTATTAACAGATTGGAAAAGAAGCTTTTTCCAGGGCTAAGATCATCAATTGATTTTATGGAGGTAGTGTCTTATAATATCTTACGGTGATTTTAACGTAGTTATTGACAAGGTAGGAAGGATATAAGAATGGTCAAGCCTCATGAACTCAATCCCGAAAGGTTTTCATTGGTTGGTGGATTCTCTGGACTCTTGAAGGGAGATATAGCAACTATTGTATGATAATGGATCTAGTTTTACAAACCTTCAGTCAGAAAAAAAAAGTTTTTGGAAAATCCTTTTTCTTATTATTCTTTATTCTTCTGACACAAAAGTCGGCTTGCTAGTCTAATAAGAAATATTTTAGCAACTTCCCTCTTTTGCTGTAATGGATGCGAATTGATTCAGAATGATCACATGTTTCTTTCTGAGAAAAAGGGCGAGTAATTACAAATTGTCAGTCAATGAAATGCTCTGATTTAGAGATGCAGGCACAGCTACTTCAAATCATGTTTGTCCTCTTAAAAGTTTTTTAGCTGAACAGGTGGGATCACCTAAGACACATAGGCGGTATCTGGCTAGGGATAAGGGTACCTATGGACCAATGCCTCGTAATATTCCGAAGGGTTTATTGGGAATGCCATTCAACACAACAGTAAGTCTATTCATAACTTCTGATGAATAAAGTGGTAATTTTAGTTTTTAAAATATTTTAAGCTTGCATTTTGCTTGGGCAAAATAATGATTGTACTTGCAGGGCATAGATGGCCTTTACTGCGTTGGGGACAGCTGCTTTCCTGGCCAGGGTGTTATAGCGGTGGCCTTTTCTGGAGTTATGTGTGCTCATCGAGTTGCAGCAGACATTGGTAAGCTAATGAGCTTTTTCCAATTTTACACTTTAGTGATATAGGCCACAATGATTTTGAGGTTTATTCTCCAAAACATGGTTTAAATCATGCTAGAAGCACAAAATATGAGCCTACCTTGTCACAGAATTGAGCATGAATTTCATTGTTAAAATCTATTGTTAAACCTTTCCAAATTGTTTCTTGACAAACTTATCTCAAAAGAGTTACTTTCCTTAGGTGCATGGAATGGAAAAATGATAAAAGAAATAAATATGGTATTTAATGGGGTTTCTCCACAGTCAAATTATTTGTGGTTTTTGCTTCATTCTTTAGTCTCTGTCTTTATCTGAATGATAGGACTTGAGAAAAAGTCTCCTGTTTTGGATGCTGCTCATCTACGTTTGCTCGGATGGTTGAGGACATTGGCATGAGATTTATTACGGTAGAAAGGAAAATGTTATTGGATCAGTGATATTTTTGCTTGAAAAGCAGAGTATAATTTGTAGTTCAGTAAAATGGAATGAAAGATTTGAAATAAAATCATCTTTAGTAACTCTTATTCCTTGGACTGCACTCAGCACCTTTATGTATAGTGGTCTTCAATATTGTTTTCTAATTTTTAGTTCTTTTTCGTTTTCCCCAGTTCTGCGTTCTGCTTTCTTTGATATTTCTATTGAATTTCTCATGTAATGTAAATGCGAATCAAGAGAAATGATTATTCTAATATAAAACCTTGCATTCTGCTTTCTGTCTTTCTCACATGTCAATTGTGTTTCTAATTACTACTCTCATCTTTGATATATGAATCTATGTTACTGCACCCTGGCAATTCCCTTCTAAAAGTGATCCAGTAATTCGATCAAATACCATAAGCCACCAGTTTGTCTTCTATAGACAATATGGAAATTCATTCAGAGACTGAAGATATTCAAGATTCATGATCAGCTTAAGAAAAATGCTACAAAACTGCAATTTCTGTAGAAAAAGGCCAACTTGCGATCATGATAAAGTATAGAAAATAGCTTTGAAGTAATGCTCAGACACCGATTGCTCTTGCAAAGTTTGTGATATGGTCCTTTGAGTGTTGAATAGACATGGAAGAAGCAACATAATAACTATGAGACTATGATGTTTTAATACGTAATATGTTAGCAAAGCAATTATGACGTTATAGCATGTAAATAAGCAGCTGGTTATAACAGCCAGAGTATCAGCCCTGTTAATTATGGTGGTTGTGCAACGAATATTATTCCTCTACTCGTTCTTTGAGATACTTTTATGGTAGCGTTCTTGGCACTTGGATCTAATTCTCTTCTCAGCACACCAAACCACGAAGATGGCGGACGGTATTAGAGACAATCACATCCATAGAATAAAGGAATCCTTTCCTTGCAGGACCAGATGGAGGAAATGCACAAAGAAATGCATGGAACTCATATCAAAGTACAAGAAAATCAAGTGAAATAGAGTATGGAGATGAGTGAATTGAGGGAGATGCCTCAATAATATATTTTCTCACATAAGCCCCAATACCAACCACAAACTCCTATTGCTACAGAGGAAGACAACGGATGAACACAATTTCTCCAGAATTACGATCTCATATAGCTTCCACACGCTTTGTAAGTTGAGATTTCCTACTTTAGACGAGGTAGAGTGCATAATTGGATGTACCAAGTTGAGCAGTTCTTCTTGGTGTATAAGTGCAACAGTGCACGTGGAAAGTCTTATAATTGCCTTAAAGATTTTACAACAACAATACTTTTTGGCAAAGATTAATATTTTACTATATTAGGTTAATATCATTTAGCGTTGTCTATATGAACTTTTTGAAAATTTGAATATTCCCATTTTGGAAAATTTTAAACTAGCTATGATACCATCCACAAGAAGAACAATGGATACCTAAGGAAGTGATCCTTCCTCTAACCTAATTCGAGCAATCAACACCCTTGAAACTCTTCGTGCCAATGACCAACTTAGAGACCAAGCTGATGAAATTAATATGTTGCTATAATAAGTAAAGCAATTGATGTAAGAAAGATAATCTACTCACAATCCACAGCCATCATCAAAATGGGCCCCATTCACCGTTTTACAATCAGTGCCATTATAATATGGCACATAAAAGGCAATTATGATTGTCAATAGCCCATTGATACCTAATCTCTTAGGGCATGTTTGGTTCACAGGAATAGGAATTCTATTCCTAGCATATTACTAAAATTTTCCTATTCTTTTGTTTGGTTAGACAAAAATGTTAGAATACCTAATCTTAAGATTAGGTATTCCTCAATTTTTAGGAATAGCTAAAGATCATCAAAAGGTATCTTTAGCTATTCCAAGAATTGAATTATTTATTGAAGACTCTTTTACCCTTATAATAATAATATTATTATTAATAAATTAATAACAATAATAAGATGATGATGATAATAATAATAATAAGGAATTTAATAATAATAATAAT
>JANZLH020000089.1:542378-556173 GCA_026770325.2 Erythroxylum fimbriatum | reverse complement strand
GTTCGAGCCGTGGCTCCACCCAACCAAAGAGGACAATACCTGGTGTGATGGGGGTGGGTCCCGGGGTCCTACAATAACTAAGTATAAATTATGAGTTCAATCAAAGAGCACTTTAGTGTAGATGCGAGAGCCATATATTTTCAATGGTAATTTGGTTAGTAGAGAAAGTGGGTAAGTTATCTTACTTAGTTCATAAGTTCTTATAAGCCTATATAAATTCATCCTTTATAATTTATTTATACAATATTACGTACATTCAATCAACTCTACAAGAGAGAGCTAAGAGCTTCGAGAGAACATTCTCGTTGAAAGTTTTGAGAAAGAAGGTCTTAACTATATTATATAGTGTTTTAAGGAAGAAGTGACTCAAGTCCTTCTATTGTTTCTTTGTGAATAGATCAATAAAAAATTAGATTTGTTGTATCTCTCCTATTCACTTCATTTGATTGAATTATGCGAAATACTTGTGTGTGAAGATGGAAGTGAAATACCAAAACATGAGTCATGTGAGAGATTTGAAAAAGGATTCATTAATTGACAATTAAAAAGATTAAGTTTAAATTTGTACAAATTTAAACTTGATTATCACAAAATAATTTTTTTTCTATTTTACTATATCCAAAAAAATGTTTTTTGATAATAAATCACCGTATGAGGACTTAATTATATTCACATTTTTTTTAAATTGTGTGATGTCTATTATCAATGATTATTTTCCAGATCTTTATTTGAAATAGATATAATGATGATTATTTGTATAGTTAGAAATGGATACGCTATTATACATGTTAAAAATAAAATATCCAGTCATGCAATTTTCTTACCAAAATGGAAAATAAACAAAAAGATATTTCACTCTTTCTCTTGTTTTAGTTTAAAAGAATTAAGAATTCGATTTTAAGGAGTCAAAATGCATCAGAGCGTTTAGTTTATCTACAAGAATAGATAAGGAATGAAATAATGATTTTTTTTAAGAATATAATAGATGAGGAATATAATAGAATATGTATTATTTAATTTAGTTTATTCCTAAGAATTCCTAATAATGATGTAATGCTAATGTTTGGTTTGAAAATATAAATTTGAAATGACAAATGAATAACTAACAAAAAGACTAAATTATTCATTAGTACTCACTAACTACATCATCATCATCATTATTATAATTATAATTATTATAATTAATTTTCTTCTTCTTCTTATTGTTGTTATTATTATTATATTTTTATAGCTAAGCAATTATATGAAATCCTTAAGGATATTTTTGTCCAACAAGTCCTCATTTTTATTTTCAACCCACTTGGAATAGTTAAAGATAAGGAAAAGATGAGTTTACTTATTCCTCAAACTCAAGAAATAAGTAAACCCTTGAATTATACATTTTGTATATTTTCTTTAATTAAACAAGGGAATAAGATATTATCAAGAATAGATCAGGAATAGAATGATGATTCTAATCAACCAAACACTTCATACATGTTGAAAATTGAACCTAGAAAATAGAATTAATGTCACATTGTCATCTATTAATTTTGACGCTCCAGTTGTGAAAATGTAATTTAAAAACATATAAACTAGCTAAAAATGTTTGTTCTTTTATTGACATAAAATGTTGGAGGCAGATTTATCTTGAAACCTGAAGTCGTGCCACTCAATCCAAGCCTTAAATGCAATCTTAAGTACAAGTTGGAAATGGCAAATACCACTTTGAGTATCATAAACTTATCCATTTCAATTCCTCTTTTTTCTTTATTATCTTATCTTTCTTCTGTTCTGTGTTGGGTTTCTCCATTGGTGACTTTTTCGACTTTATTATTAATTTTCTTGCAACCCAAACAGAAAATTTTATTATGAACGAAAATTAGTTGGAGAATCGTGTTCGTAACAAACCTTAATCTCGATCTCGATTTCATCGTCCATCTCAGCATTCCCAAAAATAAACACATACCTGACTGTTACTATCCCTTGTGTCCGTCAACACGAAAATCGAGACGAGGAAAAACAGAAAAAAAAAAAAAGGAAATCAGGATTTCAATTCAATCTCTTTCTGTGCTTCCCTCCAAAAAGCCCAACTTCTTTGCTTTTTTATTTTTAGATGTATTATTTTGTTACGGGAAATTTGGGGAAATTATTTAAGGAGTCTCTCTCTCTGTCTTGTTTCCCCCTCAAATTTCTCTGTTTCTCACCAAAAGGTTGAGTTTCCAGGGAACATTTGATCTCCAAATTTCCCTCTATCCGTCTATCGAACACTTTCCTCGCTCGTGAAGGTTAGGTAAGTTCTTCTTTCTATGTTTGTTCAAAAGAATTTTGCTTTTTTAATCTGGTCAAAGGTTTTTTGCATTTCTTTCTTTATTTTTTTTGCTTTTCCTGGTGAAATTTGTCAATTAAGCTTGATTTTGGATGTGATTGGATGATCTTTATCATATGCTGTGGGAGAATGTTAAATGAGACTGTTGGTTGTGGTATTTTAAATTCAAAGTTTCACGTTTTGTTCTTGTTTAATTGATTTGTTTCTTTGTTTTCCCTTGTAGGTGTTTGGTCTGTACGATCTTGGAGGAAAGGTAGCTGGTGCATTGGAATCAAGGGAGGGAAGTGAGAAATCTATTAAAAGAGGGGGAGAGAGAGGGAACCTTAGAACTTCATCCAGAAAAATCATCTTTTCTTTTCTTTTTTTGTCTTTTATGTGAATAATTCGGATTGTTGGTTTTATACTGGGTAATGCCTGAGATTGTTGTCATTTGATATTCAATTGCCTAATTTATTTATGGAATTAGAAGCACCTTCATCTTTGATTTTTCCTAAAAGGGATTCTTTGAAATGCTGTAATTGCGGGTGTAGATGTTCTTTGGCAATTCACACCTCCTCTGGATCTTGGCTTCGGTCTGTTAAACGAAAGTATGATGAGTTTGAGGAAGGCAACTGGTTTTTTGTCTCCGGACTTGAGCAGTTCTCAAACCCACGGGTGCAGATTGAGAATGAATGTGTTGCTTTACGGGAGACGGTTAGCAGCCAACAGCAGACAATACAAGACTTGTCTAGTGAATTGGAAGAGGAGAGGAATGCCTCTTGCTCAGCCGCAAATGAGGCAATGTCCATGATACTAAGATTACAGAGGGAGAAGGCCGAGGCGTGAGATCCAAATGGAGGCCAGACAATTCAAGCGCTTTGCAGAGGAGAAGACTGCACATGACCAGCAAGAGAGTCTAACATTAGAAGATCTACTAAACTGATAAAATAACTTCAAAGATTGAAGCTTGAGAAAATAATTTTTTGCAATTTTGTGGGTACTAACTGAGCTTGACATGTAAGAAGAAGAGAAGAAAATCAAGCTTTGACAAGACGATCATGAGGTTGATTGGTACCCAAAAAAAGTTAAATAGAACTCATAAGCAAATTTAAGTACAGCAAAAAAGTTGAGATGAATAACAACTATATCATAAGAACATTACCATATACAAGCTCCAGTGTAGAGGAGCCCACGTAAAAGCCATACGTCTCTTATATGAAATGGTGAATGAAGATCTTTTCCAAATGCTCTAAGGTGGTGCCGTTTTGGCACCTATACTGTAGTGTACGCAACTTGTATTTACCAGCCTTCTCAATTTTCGTCTTTCCAAAATAGTAGATTTCCTTCAACTCCTTATCCCAAAGAAGCATAAAACTTATTCCAAAGAATATGGCAAGTTCTTCCATCTATCCGCACACGTGTTTGTGTCTCAAATTTTAATAGATTTTTACCATTTAAAATATTATATTTATTGAAATTAAATTTTATTTGTGGGAATGGACACTTCATTTCATGTGTCCCATTCCCATTCCAAATACAGTTTTATCTTTGTCTTCTCTCGCTCCAGGGAGAAGCAGTTTATCAGTAGACAAAACAAGTGGCAGTGCCAACGATTTTGGATCCGATTCTCTTTCTCAAGCACCCACACGCAATCTCTTCGTTGTTTCAGAGGTCCCATTTTACCAAAAAACATTTCTACTTTCTCTCCTTTTCCTCTCGCCTCAGGTACTTTCTTCCCTTTCTCCCCATGTCTGTTGTTGGTGTCGCGGCAATTTCCTTGCTCCCTCATTTCTCCGCTTATATTTAGTAAATACGCTACCTTTGCTCTTTCTTTCCGATAACGAGTTTTTTTATTTTTCTTTTGCACTCATACCATATGAAAACAGGGTTGATGAGATGGGATGGAAGAGTGTAGTAGTCCAATGGCAGGGATTCCCTTTTATTATCTGATAAACTATGTTGGGATTTTAAGTTTTCAGTTGATTATTATTGATATTAATTTTAGAATTAAAATATCGCGCATTGTTTTAAATAATTTTTTAAAATTATAAGTTGGTATATTTTAACTCGCATAGTATATGACAAAAGGGATATAAGAGGGGCAGTGGGGCACTCATATACTCGTCCTGAAAAGGGGTCGGGATAACAACGACGAATAAGCGAAATTGAGAGGCGATAGCAAGTGTTGACGACAGCGACAAAAACAGGCGGCGATGCTAAGACAAAGCTCTTGAAAATAAAAGACGGTTGAACTGAAAACTGTGCAAGTTGGGCAAAACGACGCTCCAGAAATGTGTCTTAAGTCTTAACATTTAAAAGCGAGTGTACACTTCCTACTTAACGGCCCCCTTTGTTTTAATGTTTTGACCGTTGACGCCGCATCCAAACGCCGTCAACGTGCTGGAGGGAAATGGATGAAAGCCAAAACTTAAAAATCAATTTTCACACTCACTCGCAACTCTTCGTTTCCCCGCCCGCTCCACTCTGTCTCTCGCTTTCTCTGTGGTTCATTTTGCTCTCAACTTGTAATCGAGGGCAAAATCGTTTGGAGCCCTAAAAATTAGGGTTACAGTGGGCTCAGTTACTGTCCGACTACATCGGGCGCTCTCTCTCTCTCTCTCGATATGCTTTTCGTTCTCATCCGATAGGTACCGTCTATTTAACTGAATCGTTTGAGGTTCTAGCATCTGATTTTTGGATTGTAAATATAAATTTAAACTTAAATCTGACTCACTATTTCCTTGCTGCGTGTTACACTTGATTTGATTATCAAAATGTCGAGGTAGGACTTGCCATAGGTTGCTTGTAGTGAGTACTGCATCATTGAATATGTTGTCTTTAAGTTATTCATCGCAGTTTCCTGACTTGTGCTATCCGTCTTTTTCTTAGTGATTCAACGAAATGAAATGTTTGATAATTTCAGACATGTTGATGTTTCCTATTTTAGGTTACTTGCATCTAAAAATTTGACGTACAATAAGTGTTTTTATTGGTCATAGTTCAACATCTCAGACATGTAAAGTGATTGGGCGTTAGCTGGATTGCGGTTATTTTATGACACAACTGCATGATCCTCGGTAATTTATAATATGGAGATGCATTTCCATTAAGGGGAAACCTATTTGCAATGAGCAATTGGTGTATCTGATTCTTTTTTTGACCTAAGGTGCACGTGTGAATTTTAAATCAAATACAGAAATGAGCAGTTAACCGGTTAGAATCCAGTTGTTTTTTTTCCCTTAATGCTTCTGATTCTGCAATAATTGAAGCAAATTTAGGTCGTGAGCTGAGAGGTGAAACTGCTGTGGAAGTAAGCACACGAGATCACTTTATGGCAAAAGTTGCTGCATCTAGTTCGTTAGGATCCACTTCCCTTCAACTTGGTGGCGGTGCTCTGAAAGTTGGCCCGATGGTGAAAAGAAAGACCCCATCTGAACTTAGAGTAAGTTTTGGTTTCATTACCTTGTCTTGAACGTTACTGGTGTTTACTTTTTGGCCACTCTGATCATTTATAAAATTTGTTTAGCCTGGTAGCATAATAACTGAGAGGGACTGGTAACTGTTTCATTGGAATGATGTGGACAATATATTTTTGCAATTTCATGCTTGACACCTGTCATACAGGGTCCTTTATTCATACTAGAATGAATTGTCAAATGTAGATTGTATTCTCATCTTTTGTTATATATGCTAATGCATTCATATAATTATGTTTTCCCTTTCTTTTGTTGGATATTTAGTTTTTCTTTTGTTTAAAGGAAATAAACCACTTTGTTTGCCAATCAAGGGGTTTGATCATAGATTATACCTAATCTCATACTATCATAATAACACTTTCTTTTACCCCTAGTTAGATTTCCAAACGCAAAAGACTACGTTTGACTATAGAATTTGTGCTTCATAAGAAGTGGAATCATTTAATTTAGCTTAATGCTTGAGGAGGACAGTCACTGCTCTGCCTTGGTCTAATTTTCAATTTCTTAGTTGTTTGTTACTGGAATAACTGTTGCTTTTTGAACATTTCTGATGGCTTGCAGGGAGAGCAGTTGAAGAGGAAAAATCCTATAGAGCTTGTAGATGAATCTCCAGCTCCGTCACCTGTTTCAATGACGTAAGTTCCTACTCTTCTTCCTTTTCTCTTTAATGCTTTTATCTTATTGGCTTGGCTTGCTTACCAGTGTCTTCTTGCTTGTCAGTAATTCCACTGAAGTAGATAATGGGCTCAAGAAACCAGATTTACCAAAGAATCCTAGATACATTGACACCAGGGTGGATGAAGTGTTTCCTGCCAGAAAATCCAGGCTAAGGATGCTCTCTGGAAAAGAAAATTCAAAGGTAATAGCCATGACTGATGTAAAGATCTAAGTTTTTGAATGTGGATGTTGTTGTAGATTGATTTACTCTTTTCATTGTATAACATTTGTTTTCTATTAAAAGCAGGGAAATACATCCATTGAACATCCTAACAACCAAAAGAGTTTCTCCATGCTTTCAAATTTGGCTGCCAAGAGACAACTTTCATGGTAGATGTAACAGATTGTTCATTTTACCTAATCTGAAGCAAGCATCAATTCAAATTTTCTCACAAATTTTTTATATATCTCGCAACAGTGAGAAGGATTCTGTCTCTTCTACTGAAGTTTCCATAGATGGTATGATCCAAGCACACCAAACACTTGAGAGGTGTAGTCAAAGTATATTTCGCAGTGTTACTGAGATTTCATCAGGAGTAGAAAAATTCTCTGGCTCTTCAGTTGTTGACATGGTATGGTTTTTGAACAGTCTTTTCTCCTTAATTACTTTAAGTAAAAATCCATGCTTAAGAGCAAATATCCTTTCAGAATAAAGCATTAAAAGGACTTGTTGCTGGTGCACCTACTCTAAGTTCTGTAGTGACTGCGGATTCTCTTGAAAAACATGCCAATAATACTTCAACTTCAGGGAATATCTGCTCTGAGTTCTGTATACCCAGCCTCAAGACTCCTCTTGATCTTACTTTGAAAACCAAAATGAGAGTGCTATCCTCTTGTTCAGTTAGTTGGTAAGTATGCTACTATACCCTATATCCCTTTATTCTACCCTGTTGTCTGTGCTTAGTCCAATTAACTCTTTAGATAGTTCACTTGCATGTTTTTTTTTGTTGATATTTTGATAAGTGGTTTTCTAGAAAACAAGGAAAATTTCTTCATTCTATGTTTTTGAATTCTTCCTGCTTGTATGCATAGTTGTCTAAATATCCAATTTGATTCTTTTGTTTTTCTTTTGAGGCTCGTAACTTACCAACGAATGCAAGGGAGGAAGGTTTATGCCATTAAGCTACTGGTCATTGGCCATTTTGATATGTATTAGTGTATTATATAACAGACACTTGATATTCATTCATAAAGTAAAAGAAGATGCAATTATTTAAGTCAATCTGTCTAGAGATGGCATTAGGCTGGGCTGGGCTTGGGCCCACTTGGCCTGGGTGACCCTCTTTTTTTGAAATTAATTTAGTTTCATTTTGAAAATGATGTTGTTTTGCTTAAAATGTTATCGTTTGTACTTAAACATTGGGGATTCAAGCTGGGCTGTAAAGCCTGGGCCCGAGCGGCAGCAGCCTGTTGAATTTGAGCTAAGTTAGATTCGGGCTCAATGTCATCCCTAAATCTGTTGATGAATATTTTCAGGACTTCTCTTTCTAACTTGAGAAATCTTTGAATGATAATGTTAAATGAACAGCTTATGTAATGACAAACAGTAGTTTTGCTTTATAGCAGCTATACAGCTGGGCTATTCAACTTTTACTCTGATCTTGTGGAGATAAATAAATGGTTTTATTATGGGGATTTCTGGTTAACCACAGATGTGTGTTTGTACCTTGCTATGTGTTTTCTTGCTTCCTTTTCCTTCTCTCTTCTGCATTATTTGAATCCCAGGTACATCTCAATAGTAAAGATCTGGTGAATATTTTCATTTGTAGCATTGCCATGTTCATCTGACTTTAAGAATTGCAGAATTTCCCTTTGCTGAATCTTGACCATGAATGTTATCCATTGTATTATTTCTCTCCTATTATTGGATATTTATTCCTTTTATTTTATTTGTAGAGTTTCATGTAGCTCATATATGTCCTGTGCTGAATTTGGACTTAATGGCTTTTACGTAATTGATGCGTTTGTTGCCAACTTTTGAAGAGCTCTGCTAGTTCCTGAACTTCTGATCTATGATCTCTTTTTTCTTCTAGATCCTCTACCTTTCCTTAAGGACTTATCTTTGGGATCCGATATACTATGTCGACAAACGTTTATGATTTCACAGTAAACTTGTCACAGTTGGCTGACACCCAGTTTTTCAATTTGCAGGATTCATAGGTCAATTATGTGCAGTACATACCTTGGTGTGCCATGTGCCATCCCTCAATTTGGTTCTGGTGATCATAGTAGCTTAAAGCAAACATTATCTACTGAAGTTTTAAAGTCTAATGTTCTACACTCCTGGGTTTATCCTCAATCTACGTTACCACCATCTGTCATAACTGTATTGGCCTCAGCAGGAGCAGAGGAAGGTTTGTTAAGTGTGAACATAAGTTGAATACCTCTGATTTCATTTCTTTTCTAAACTTTTTTCTTCTACAATGAGGAAACAGATTTTTTAAGGAAAAGGCAACAGTCATGGGAAGAGTCATTTCGCAGTCTTTATTACATGCTACGAAGGAATATTTGCAATATCTTCTATGGTAAATTCCAATGCTGATTCTTGTGCAATATTTTAAATTGTTCTCCCAGATTAAACACTAGTTCTCTAAAGAAATTATAAAAATGTTTACAAAATGTCATGTTTATGGTCATGCTTATGACACGGTCGAATTTGCATATAGAGTGCAGATTGATTTCTAGTTATGCCTGTCTCTTTATTGTTAATCTAATTGTTATTAACACTTTTCCATGCCATCCTTTTGGTTTGGGCTTGGTAATTTGAGGGATTCACAAAATATTAATCAGACAGCAATTTTCAATTATGAACTTTTACATTAAACTTGAGATTTATGTCCCTATTACATTGACCATACATTTAATTACTGTTTTCTGGGAAATTTTGTAGTTTGTGCTTCACATTTTGTGGTGATGTTCATTGCTAGCGAGGAACCAGGGAAATCCAAATGCAATGCATACATCTCTCAGTCAACAAGAAGTTTGAGGTCATTGTTGAAGGAGCATGTAAGATATTCTGGTTATTGATGAATTTTCTGGGTTTTTTTTTAATCCCTGTTTGGTCATTTCCTTTTCTGTTTGTCCTCCTATGGTGGCTATGAATAGCTTTGAACTAAACTGCTTCTTGATAGAACATATCCTTTAGGGTTTGAATGTTCTGATATGATTGCTTTTTCATTGAATTCTGAAAGTCCAAAAGTTTGACCACCTTTAATTTTGTATGGATTAGGATGTTTGTTTCTCTATGCCACTTTGCAATTCTAAGGAAGAGCAAGTCACTACTGAATATCTACTTGAGCTGTCAGAGATCGAGAAACAGAATTTAGGGCAGGTTTGCTGTTGTTCCTTTTACATTAGCCTATCTCCTTGTTTTTCAGTACCTAATTTAACAATTTATTCCTTTATCTGATATTTGGATTATTAAGATTGCAGCTAATTTGGATGGTTCTGCTTTCAAGATCCTTAGGCTCTCCACTCTAATTTGTTTCTTCTGCTGGATATTAATTGGTGTTTTCTCCAAATGTGCAGACTCGAAAACAAAGTTCACTATTTGATATTGATAATAGCCCTCAGTCTGTGCTGGCTTTCTATGGAAATAAGAGTGTGCATGGATTATATGATATATTGTTGAACTACAGGTGGAACAGTTTCTACTTTGATGAGCGTTGGTTTTCAAAAAGATTTTTTGTATAGTGTATTTCCTTACCTATTTGTGTGGCTTGTCTTCAGGTCTTTCCTTACCTATTTGTCTGGAACAGATGTTCCTGTATTATATTCGCCTCTCCCATTTCAAAATGCTTCCATTTCTACTCCGGAGGTGGGTGATATTATGCTCTGTGCTTCTTAATTTGTTTAGTTGGATTCACTGCAGCTCTAGTTTAAACATCAAAAAGACTTGGTATCATGATTGTGCCTATATTCTGGTTTCTTGCTTAGTCATGATTTTTGATGTGTTGTAAAGGCATGCCTTCTTTTGACGTGATGATATTTCAATGCAATTGCCCACATTTGCTCTGCTATTGTGGCCAGAAATCTTTCACAAGATATAGAAGCTCAATTTTGTTATCATTACAAAAGTCTTGTTCCAATGGAAAGTTTGACTTGCCTTTTCTTGGTGCTTGATACTAGTATGCTCTTTGACAGCTGGTATCCTTGTTTCACAGATAAAATGCATGGAGATGAAAAGAACCGATCATGGTGAATCGGTGCAAGGTTTCTGTTCTAGCATCGAAATTAAGGGTGACTATGTTCCTTCTTGGATTGTTTGCCGTGTTTGCTCTCTCCTGGCTTCTGAAGGGAAGAACTTTGAGGCAAGGTAAGATAAAATTGATATAGCATCTTCAACTTGTGTAAATGGAGCAGGAAACTCTGTAACTTGGTACTAAACTGTTGCTACGATTTTGGTAATTTTCAGCTTCATCACAGAACATACCTCAACTGGCTTGAATGTGGCCATCGGAACAATCTGTCAGAAATCTGATTTTCAAGCTTCCACAACTGAATGTTTGCAACAGAGCAGTCATGCTTTTGGCTTGGAAGCTATTGTTACTCATTCCTTGCAGTCAGGTTTCTTAAAAGGTTTGAAGTACAATGATGGTTCTTATACAGCCTCTTTGTCTCCCATATAGCATTTTGTGTTTGTGATCTATGTAAAAGATGTAAGGTGCATGATTCCGATGAAGAATGAGCCTGGAGAGATTTTAGAGGGGAGAAATTTTGTACTTTATCGTGTATAATCTTATTTCAGGAAAGTAACTCATTGTGACAGACCCTACGCTTTTCCTGACATGTCTGTCAACTATAACTTATTTTGCTTAATATGATCAACTGAAAATTCCATTTCCTTTTTCTTTCTTTGGGAGTATGAGATTTTAGTTTCATGTTTCAGTTGTGATTGCCATTAGTAACTCAATTCTTAATCATTTGGTTAACATAATAGGTAGTTGAAGGTTGATTGAAAACATAACAATAATTGGGTAGGAGTTGGTTTAACGAGGCATCTGCTTGTTTATGTTGGCGTTTTAAGAAAGTTGCATTACTCAACTGGGAATTCAGATCATGTAAGCATCTAAAAGGGGGGAATTTACCGATAGCCTGCCTGACGATAGATGAAATTTTAGTGACGTCTGTAGCTAACTGAGAGAATAAAGAAAAGGAGGAGACAGAATTGGATAGGGAAGAGAGAATCAACAAATCATTTTCATTACTGAATTTGTTACGACTCGTTACACATATAAACATGAGGGCCTGGTGAAGAGCTGATAAGTTCTTTTTTAGCTGATTGACTTATTTTAGCTTATTGATTTTATAAAAAAGCTATTAGGATTGTTTGGTTATTAGTAGTCAACCTAATCAACTGATTTTGGATAAGCTCTTTATGGGAGCTTTTCAAAGAATCAGCTGAATTTTTTTTTGTTTAATGTTGATTTTGCCCTCTTTAAAAAGATGGCAATGCAAAATCAAGGAGATTCAAGCGGTGACTTTAACTGTGCTATAAAAACGATGCATTCTATAAATTTTACTTAAAATATTTAGGTAATTTAATATTGATTCTGCAATTTTTGATATTTAATAATTTAGTTCTATATAAAAATAAAAAAATAATGCAATATTTTGTAATATATATTACTTCTTATTTCTTAAGCAAAAGGCTAGTAACTTAAATTGGAATGTATTATATTCCAAATCTAAGCTTAATATTAAATTATTTTGATTTTAGAAAATTTAATATGATAATTTATCTATAATATAAATAATATTACAACAAATCATATTAAATATGAAAAAACTTAATAGTTTAATTAATTGAATCAATAATAATAATAGTAATAATAATAATAATTAAATTTTCTATGTTTTTTTATTAAAGTTATAAACTTAATTTTTGTAGAATTAAATATCTAAAATTTAAATTCCTATAAAAATATTCAACAAAATATTAAGATATATAACATTTATACCTTTATAATTTTTTTTAACGTCATGCCCTTATAAGTCATTTTACACATAAACAACTAATACTAAATAGCTAATTTTACCAAACATATTTAACAAACAGAATATAACATTCATTGCACTACTCGCCTTATTTGACGCTACTCGTTGTTTCTTCCTTCTAAACGACTTTATTTCTCGTCTGTTGCGTTTCTCCATTACGTCAAAGAAGAAAGGCAATGCAGAAAGCTATATAGGAAACAACAAAAAAAATGATAGGTATCGTTTACTCTTTTTTTTAAAATTATTTACAAAGGAGAAAAGACTAATACAAACTAACGTATATGTCAACGATATAAGATCCCTTGCTGATCTTTTGGATATACTCAAGACACGTCATTGGAGGTTACTGGAGAACATAGAGACCAGGATGTGATAGTGAGGCCAGGTTGGCCAAGCTGTCGACACTCCTATTCCCTTCTCGGTAGACGTGTTGTATTTGGAGTGCCCATTGTCGATATTGCAACTCGTGGATGCCCAATACCAATACGTGACTGTCAATCAACACTTGTGCCGATGAAGATAGAATATTGATTTGTTGGACCCCGTTCCCGGAGCCCAACCCGAATAGCGAAACATAAAACATTTAGCGTGGCTATTACCCCAAATGGCTCGTTCAAAGAACCCTTAAAGGACAAATATCAATTCATATCTATTATTATGCATTTTTTATTTCCTTAAGACATCCCAAAAATTTGCTCATAAGATGCTCCAAGGGGAGCCTAAACTAACCAGTCACTATGATTGAACTTAATTCTCCTATGCGCATATCGAATTTAGAAAACTTAAAATCTTGAATTCATTTGAATTTTTCATAAAAATCATAACTTTATATCTCTTGCTCAATTTGGTGAAAGAATTAACTCAATCGGAGTCCTACAACTCAAGATATTGTCAAAATACCACAACATGCACAAAACCCTAATCATGCTCTCTTAGCCGACCTCTTGCTTGCTCTAATACAAATTTCCTCAAATCAACTCCAACTGCTACAACATTTTATGGAGAGATAGCTACATGTATTAGAAAACCATTGCCACAAGATTCGCCTCCATAGGAGGTCGGACGAAAAAGATATGACCTAATAAGTACTAAGTGTTCAAGACTGGATTTCCTATTGAACATACTTTAGTAAAAACGCCATAACGTTTGCTACAAATGTCGAATTGACCCCAAATGTTACAGTTAGAAAGAAGACAGCCAGGGCTACAACTCGTATTAGAGGCCTCAAAGCGAGATTCGCACTCTAAACTGGTCAAAATCGCAATTTACTATTGCTGACCCGAGGCTGTCCGTTAAACGGACATGCATGTCCGCTTAA
>JANZLH020000089.1:525261-542278 GCA_026770325.2 Erythroxylum fimbriatum | reverse complement strand
TCAACTTAATCGGATCTCTACAGCTCCCGAATTTCTCAAAATACTGAACTATGTTTCAGAAAATTTTCCAACTTAAATACTTCAACCAATCCTATGACTTTCAATTCAATAAATCTCTTTCCATTTCATTTAAATCTCACAATTTCTTCTCTTATTTACACATAACTAATTGCCCATAGTTCCTCGATAAATAATCCCAACTTGCAAAAAGGCTCGGGGTCTAATATGATTACTTCGAAAGAATCCACTTCAACTACCATTCGTCAGAAGCTGAGATCCCATACCAATTTTAGTCCGGAGAAGACTCCCCAGAGTTTAGTGGTTAGTGGCAAGCACTCTCCTATATGTTGCATGAAGCCTCCACACCATTGTCCTGTGCTATCTCGGATTAGTCCTCCAGCGGTCGCCATGCAAAAGTCTGTGTTTACTGCTCCATTAGTGTTCAATTTTACCCATCCAGCCATCGGTTTCGTCCATTCGACTAAGGTTCCTATTGGCAAACTCGTTGTTGGAAAAACTCGGTCTGCCACCTCCTTTGTCTTGTCTATCCATTTAACATATTCCATCACGAGGCGAACTTTAGCTTCTGGCCCGACCACTGTTTACTCTTAATTATATTGTAATTCTTACGTACATTATTCACAATGCTGTCCTTATGTATAACAGCTGCGTGTCTATAGAATTTAGGCTAGTATTTATATGATGTAACAGATGACCACGATGAAATGACAGGAATATTGTCTGTGTCTCATCTGTCTCTCACACATACTTTCGTCTCTCTCTCTATTTTTGGGTACTGTATACGGTCCATTTTCTGTATCTTTTACAAATAACAACTTAGTATCAGAGTAGGATGAACCTCAGAGCACCATGGATGAAGGAACCAGAGCTGCTGAATTACGGTGAATGGAGGAAAACTTGAAAATTCTGCTGGGAAACCAGGTAAAGAATGAGAAGTTGCTGGTAGAAAACAAAGGGAGAATGGAAAGACAGGAGAAAGAATTGGGGGAGCTAAAGACCATGCTCCATCAATTCATGCTTACCACAGCGGGGGCGACAAAACAAGGCACACCTAGAAAGGAACCTATAGCACCACCAGCTAGGGCTGCACTTTAAAGAGAGGTCTACACGACTCCTACCAGATTTAGTAAAATAAACTTCCCATTGTTTGAAGGAAGTGGAGTTAAAAGATGACTTTACAAGTGCGAGCAATTTTTTGCACTAGATCTTACACCGATGGAAAAATGGGTGGGAATCGCGACAATGCATTTAGAAGGGGACGCATAGGAGTGTTATCAACTCCTTAAAACAGGACGAACTACCGCTAAAGCGACTGGGTGGGACGAGTTGTAAGGAGGCAATAACACAATGATTTGATGAGGAAGTGTTTGACAACCCTATAGGAGAGTTTAAAAAGCTCAAGTAAGATGGATCAGTGTAAGATTATTGTGCAAGGATTGACAAATACTCTAACATGCTCACATTTTCTGAAGAATACCTCCAGGGGTTGAAACCTAAGCTAGAGATGGTAGTGAAACTCTTAGAACCCCGCACCCTCCATCAGGCATACTCCTTGACAAGGAAACGAGAAGCGGTATTAACTGTTCATGCCATAACCTTGCTAACCAAAGGGTCTCAGCGGGTTACACCCCCTTCAGGAACAGATAATCTGACCAGGAAGATAGGTTCCTATGTAAGTGGGTGAAGTCGACCCCAATTGGAGAAGGGCATACCTCTGACTCCCAACTCCTAAGGTATAGTTGGTCGGGGAGAGTTTACATGTAACTCAATGCCAATCAAAACCATAAGTAGTATAGATTTTGATGAGTGTAGCGCGAAGGGTTTATGTTTCTGGTGTGATGAGAGGTACATGCCTGACCATAAGTGTCGAAAGAAGTAGCTTCACTTATATGTGGTTGAGGAGGATGGAGAAGCTGAGGAGGAATTGAGTATCAAAGGAGGGAAAGATGATGGAATTGGAACAACCTAACATCTCATTCCAAGCGTTGATCAGAGGGACTGAGAAGATGGAGTACAAACAAATGCGCGTGATGGGGTATCACGCACATAGGCTCATACAGATACTGATTGAATATGGTAGCACTCATAATTTTGTCAATGAAGTGTTAGTTCAGATGAGACCAGAGAAGTTAGCATCTATTCCTGACATTAGTATCACAATTGGAGGGGACCTTCGTATCAACTGCCAACAATATTTTCAAGGATTCACATGGGACATGTATTGTGTTTCTTTCATTACAGATGCACTAAATTATTCCATTTAGAAGTTGTGATGTTGTTTTGGGTGTTCAATGGCTAGTAATCTTGGATGATATTCTATGCAATTTTAAGGTGCAAATCATGAAGTTTTCATGGGAAGGGAACTTAATCACACTAATAAGCAACAAGAGTACAAGAACGATGTTGGCTCCGGGAAGAGGATAAGCAAGCTAATTGAAAGAGCCAAGGTTGGGAGCCTCTACATGTTATAGCTTACTACTCCAGTCAAGGAGCACTTTCAACAAATGAGGTTAGAAGAACAAGAACCTATGGAAGTTGATATTCAATCCCTGCAGAGTTTAGGGCCTTATTTTAAGAACCCGGACAACTTCCTCCAAATAGAGACCAGGATCATAGGATCCACCTTAAAGGAATGGATTTTGTGAATGTCCGGCTTTATCCTTATCAGGAGAACAAAAAGATGTGATCGAAAGAGCAATGTCGGAGTTGCTTCAATAAAGGTTTATTCACCACATTGTGAGTCTGTACCCATGACTAGTCATTTTGGTTCGGAAGAAGGATAACTCGTGGCGTATGTGTGGGGATTATTGTGAGGTAAATCGATATACAGTGAAGGACAAGTTTCCAGTCCCACTCATCGAAGAGCTCTTGGATGAGGTACAAAGCTCTAACTGGTAGTTCAAATTGAATTTACGCTTCGGATATCACCAAATAAGCATATGGGAAGGGACTATAGCTAGGACAACTTTTAAAACTCATAAGGGGCATTACAAATTTCTTGTGATGCCTTTCAATCTAACAAATGCACCTTCAACTTTCCAGAGTCTTATGAATGAGATTTTTTACCAATTCTCAGGAAGTGTGTTCTTGTTTTCTTTGATGATATTCTCATTTACAGTGATAGTTTTAATAAACACTTGTGTCATGTAAGGGAAACTTTGGAGGTCCTTCTAATTCATCAGATATACCTAAATGGGAACAAGTGTATTTTTGGAGCACGATGGCTAGAATATTTAGGACATCTAATATCATAAAAATGAGGGGTGACAATGAAAAGAAGGAAGAGATAGTGCAGAATTAGGCCATACCCAGTTCTATATGAGAGCTTAGAGGATTCCTTGGGCTCATCAGATACTACCGTCGCTTCATACAAAGCTATGCTCAAAAGGCTAAGCCTTTAACAGATATACTTAAGCGTTCTACAACAATTGAGTGGGCTTGCCAACACATGCGAGCCTTTAATAAACTAAAAAGAGCCCTCATCTTAATCGCAGTCTTAGCCTTACCCAACTTCTCAAATCCTGTCGTGTTAGAAGCGAACATTTGCAAAATTGACATTGGTTTAGTGCTACAAATGAGGGTCACCCGATTGCATATTTGAGTAAGACACTGGCAAAAAAAATCGTGGGCTTTTTACGTACGAGAAGGAATTTCTCGCCATCATTAAGGCAATCAAACAGTGGCACACTACCTTTGTGGTCGACACTTCTAGTTAAAACTGATCATCACAATCTTAAATTTTTGCTAGAACAACGAATCTTCACCCCCTTTCAACATATGTGGCTGCCTAAGTTATTTAGGTACAACTTTGAGGTCGTCTACCAGAGTGGTAAGGATAATGTTACGACTAATGTATAGTCTAAGATATCCAGCATCGAACTTCTCATTCTCACGTTTTAGCAGATTCACACTGACCTACTGGAGGAGATTAAAAATAGTTGAAAGAACAATGTGATCGTTTAAGACATGATCCGGCAGTTGGATAACTACCAATGGCATGACAACTTAGTAAGATGGAGAGGAAGGATCATAGTCGGGTGCAATAGGATCTACGTGAGAAGCTCACATCCCTAAGCCATGATGAGCCACAAAGAGGACATTCAGGGACAACTGCAACTGTCAAAAGGCTTTATAATGTATTCCATTGGAAGGGGATGAGTTGAGATGTGAGAAATTACATTAGGACGTGTGTTATTTGCCAAAGAAACAAGTATGAGAATGTCTTAATTATATCCAGGGAAGCTCTAGGCTTTGTTAGTACCGGAAGGATGTTGGAGGGATGTTAGCATGGACTTTATAGAAGGGCTTCCTATGTCTAAAAGTAGAACTGGGATTATGGTGGTGGCCGAAAGGTTCAACAAGTACGAGCATTTCATTCCTATCAAACACCTTTTAACGGCATTAAACACAACCAAACTTTTTCTTGATTACGTTTTTAAGCTATATGGGACACTCAAGAGCATAGTGAGTGATAGGGATCCTATTTTGTAAGCAAATTTTGGCAGGAGTTCTTTAAACTACAGGGGGTAAAATTTAAATTCTTTACTGTGTATCACCCGCAATCAGATGGGCAGATGAAATTAATATATAGTATCAATAGAGTTGTAATAAAAGGACTCGTGTGTCTTTTTAAACAAGTCTTGTCATTTTTATTTAGTAAATTTCCTTCAATTTAGCCCTTTTTATTATCATCATCATACCATACCCAAGCCCCATGACAACATTATAAAGACTTTTTGATATTTGTTTCTAGTTTATACATAAGTGGTGGAGAAGTGATTTTGTTGCAAGTCTATGATAAGAGTTTTACTATGCATTAATTGAGAGTTTTGATACTTTTCACCCTAAACACTTGAGTGCATTGAGTGGCATCTTAGTGAGGGAATAAAGATTAATGTTTTGACTTCAATGAGATTATCATGTGATTACTATTACTATTAACTTAGAAAGTTAATTTTAGAAAGCTTTACTCTAATTGTATGTAAATTTGATTCAATGGGATATGATAATGTATAGTATGAATGGACAGATCGAGATTGATGATGGATTGATGTTGTAAAATTTATAATTTTGATTATGGTTTGCTTGAGGACAAAAAAAAGCTTAAGTGTGAGAATGTTTGATAGATACAAAATTGATATTATACCTTATATTTGATGTATTTTTGCCTGGTATTTTATACTTTTATTGTATATTTGATACTTAATTTGCTCCAAGTGTGTTTACATAGTACAATTGCTTTCATAAACTAAAAGGAGGAGAATTAGGAAGAAAACACGACATAAAATTAAGATTTGAAGCACAGAAGGAATGCACGGTCGTGCATAAGCCTGTGCACATCTCTTAAGTTGTGTAGATTCATGATTTTAGTTATGCATGATTTAATGCACGACCATGCATCGACCAAAATCCTAGAATTTACTATAAAATGACATTTTCGGAGGCAAACAAGAGGAGAAGATGTACTAAGGTATTCTAAAACTCTCAGAAGCCACTTAAGGGCGATTTTGATCCAAAGGAGTGGAAAACAAGAAGAAATAATTGAAAGATCTATCAGAATACAAGATCACATCTCTACCTTACAAGAATATTAGATAGAAGATAAACTAGGAGATTTAGAATTATGAACCCATTATTTTCAATAATTTTTTCTTTATGTTTATATTTGATTTTGTGTTCGATCATGTGTAACTAAATTCCTTTAGTTTCTAGGTTAGATGAACCCTATATTTATACTTTAACAATTTTTTGATTATGCAGTTGGTTTGATTGATATATTTTGATTCAATTATGTGTTAAATATATGTTCTAATAGATTCAGAATATTAGATCATAATCTACTTTCATACATAGAGATTGAGAAATCCTGTTTATAAATAAATCTATCATAATTGGAAGGAGTTGATTGCAACCCTAGAGATAGGATGACATAAATCATTTGGATTAGGTCAAACCTAATAGAGGGATTCACAAATCGATAAGGTAATCCTGTAAACTTTAACTTGAGTAGTTCAATTTAAAACCTTAGAATTAGTTGTTAGTAGACGCAAATTCACATATTAGCATATCGCAGGAATCTTCATGGTCTAATAATTAAATAAAACAATTGCATAATTAAAGATCAATCTGTTAAGAGTTTAGGGGGATTCAAAACTTATTGGGTTTTGATCATGCATCACATGCAATAGCTATTCGAAAATGCAGCGAAAATAAAGTGAAACCCAGAAAATACAGAATCAAACATGTGCCATTAGATGTAGTAAAACAAAAACATGAACTTAAAATGTGTACCTTACAATCTCCTTTGTTCTTTGTTGTCTTCACCTCTTTGGGTTGTCATAAACCACAATGACTAAAGGAGGACATCTCTAATGATATCCACACGAAGAGCGAAGCCTGAAACCTCCTAGGAAGAATGGCTAGATCACACACAAATTGCTAGCTTTGGGGTGTGTTCTTTGAGAGATTATTTTAGAAGATGGTGAACAATTCACATAAAGACACTTTGTTTTCTTACAACTTTTGCATAAAAATGGAGTGTCTTGGACACCCTTTGGCCTCCCTCTAACCCCCAACATCAATGGATAGTTAGTGAGAATTAAACGGCTGTTAATCCCACTTAATTTAGCATGAAAATATTCACCCCTTCTTTAAAGGGTAATTTTGACATCTTGCTTATCAAAGGGTGTTTTTGTCATCTTACCTAATAAGAAAGATTCACATGTGTCATATGATTCACAATAAAATGACCTTAAACTACCACACTTTTGTAGCTTAGTCATGCATCTCTCATATCTTGGATCCCCATCTAAAACCATTTTACTCATTCTTCACATCTCCAATGTGTATAACCCATTAGGTTCCCGGTTATGTTGGCCACTTAAATGAATACTTAATTCAAGCAAGTCAAGAGTGGTATCTAGCAACACATCATGACTCCCAGTTGACTAGAAAGTCATTGATTTGACTATGAACCCTTTCATAGACTATGTTCTCGTGCAATTGGTCCTTTCACCATTCTATATCCCATTTGGTTCAGAGTCTGGTTAAAGTGTCAACTCCTACTAGACTGATCATGTCACATCTAGCCTAAGTGATGTTAGTTATTATCTCGAGACTCATTGCTCAATTGGATATGTCACTGAAGACTATCTTCATGACATTTCCACTTTGGCCAGAGATTTTCGATTAATAACCCTGACAAGAGCCTGTGGGTATCATCTTTTCTTATCAGGAGTAGTGAATGCTTTATTGGCTACTCAATTATCTTCGAGTACCTTAAACTATACCAAATTACCACCCTATGGGCAACCTCTGAAAGGTAACGAGGAATGGAGTCAAAGTACATGATTAGTATCCAAGATATCCTTGAGCACCTCGAGTATAAGGATACTTGCATCATTGCTACAATGAGATTATCATTGACACTATAAATAGATTATCCATAAGATTGTCTCATAGTAGGTCATCCAATGTACTTACTACTTTTAGCAAGCTTCCATATGTTAACTCTAAACAACTTATGCTTACAGCTTATGAGATTCACTGCTTAATCTAATCAAGGAGTATAACATGTGCTAGTCTATCCGGATTAATAACGTCCCATCTCATTAATCCTATGACTAGGGATAATTTATACACTAACATAATTACACATTATAGGAATCTCATTATCATGATCCCATATTGATTTCTTTCATGTTATGTAATGTATCAAGGACTTCATTAATTTGATTTAAGATCACTATCAATTCATAACATCAAATTAACAAAAATGCCTTTTTAGTAATCATAAAGATTTGTACAATAAGTGCTAAAGGTTGTTGCCTTTAGAGCACTTCTCTAACAAAACCTAGATATTAATATTTTGATATTGACAGTTTACTAAATGCTTCCCTAATTCTCAGTTTCAATCTTGCTGCCCATTTATTTCACTGGCTTTAGTTTTATTTCTTTGAAATTAAAAATCAGAACTAATTATGTAAACTAGAAAATAGGATAACGGTAATTACTAGTACTTATAGTCCTCGTAGAATTGACCCGTACTTAGCGGTACTAGTTACAACTATGTCGTTCACTTGCGGTTAATTCAGCATTAACTAACTTAGAAAAAGTCAATCAATTGCCAAGTTTCACCTACATCGAGCATGAAACAAGATGAAGCAACAGGCTAATTGCAAGCACATTAATAGAGAATTTGAGGTTGGAGACTTGGTGTTCTTAAAGTTACAACCATATAGACAACATTCGGCACACCGAAAAACCAATAAAAAATTAACTTCACCATATTACAAACCTTAGGCAATGGTAGAGCGAATCAAATCCATGGCTTATAGGTTGGAGATATCGGAGCTATCTAACATTCATCCAACCTTTCATGTATCATAACTAAAGAGGTGTGTCGCCAAGAATGCTCCTACTTCTTTGGAGTTACCTCATTTAGTACATCATGTGAGTAAACAATCGGAGGCCATCTTGGATCGTCGAGTGATCAAATATCACAACCGATCACAAACTCAATTACTGGTGTAATGGTTAGATTGTCCAATAGAAGAAGCCATATGGAAACCCTTATTCCAGCTTCAGAAGTGTTACCCAAATGCTAACCTTGTGGAAAAGGTTCTAGAATGAGGAGTTACTATTACGTAAAAGAAGAAGAGCCATATAAAAAGCTATATAGGAAGCAAAAAAAAGAAAAATAAATGATAGTTACTGTTTAGCTACTGTTAATTTTATTGTAATTCCTACATACACTATTTCACAATGTTGTCTATATATGCAACGATGTGTATCTACGAAAATTAAGCTAGTACCTATTTGATGTAATAGATGACCACGAGGAAATGACATGAATATTGTCTGTCTCTCATCTCTCTCTCACACACTCTTTTGCCTCTTTCTCTATATTTTTGGTACTGTGTACAAGCCATTTTTCTGTGTATTTTGCTCATAACATCCTCTAATGCTCATGAGTTCCTTTTGCGGAGAGTGGATCTTCTGTCTAATGCTACTCTGTCTATCCCTGTTTAATTAAAAAAACGTTGTCGTTTTATTTAAAGACCATTCCTCAATTTCTTTCTTATTTTCTTTTGATTCCTTTGCACTACCAACGCAGTTTTCAATGTCTCCACAATTTCCTTGGAAGAAGGCTACACACCTCTCTTCAGTGCGGGCTAATATAATAATAATAAAAATTTAATCAAAATTTAATTTAATTTAATAATTTTCCATAATTTATAAATTAATTAAACAATTTTAATAAATTAATCAAAATTTAAAATTTTTATCTTAAAATTTTATTTAAAAATTAAAATTAAAATAATAAAAAATCAAAATATGTGTTACAAACATGACATAAGTGTCACACCTGTGGCACAAATGAAAAAAAATGTCACAGGTGTGACAGAAGTGTCACACCTGTGACTCAAATGTAAATAATTATTTTGGTTTCTCTTTTATATTTTATCATTTTAATTTTATTTTTTATAAAATTAATAGTAACATAATTAAAATTAAAATTAAAATTATTTTTTTAAAACTAATATTAGTATAATTAAAATTAAAATGATAAAAAATAAAAAAATAAAAAAGACTCACTTAAGTGTCACGCCTGTAACACTTATGTCATTGGCGTGAGATAAGTGTCACGAGTGTAACACTTATGTTTCAAGCCACTTCAACTAGTTTATGTTGATATTTGTGGCCCAATTAAGATTTCCTCTTATACTAAAGCTAACAGTTTCTTACTCTTCATTAATGATTTTGCTCGTAAAACTTGGGTTTATTTTTTTAAGAGGAAGGATGAAGCTTTTGGAGCCTTCAAAAGATTCAAAGCCAAGTTAAAAACAAGAATGGATTTGCCATCAAAGCTTTGAGAACGTATAAAGGAGAAGAGTTCACGTCTATGAAGTTTAACAAATTTTGTGAAGTTAATGACATTCGTCATTTTTTGATAGCTCAATACTCTCCATAACAAAATGAACTTATGGAACATAAAAATAGATCCGTTCGTAATATGATGAGAAGCATGCTCAAAAGCAAAAATATGCCTAAGGAATTTTGAGCCGAAGCTGTCGCTTGTGTTATGTACTTATTTAACCTATCCCCTGATCGCGTAATTCTAATCATGATGATACGTGCAAGTGCACACGATCACAAGTAATAATTCAGAAGTATTTAAAAATTGTATTCACAGGGAATTAATTAATTCACTAACTATTAAACTACTACGCTACGACTCTATTTAGGTAACCAAAAGTAGTAATTTAGGAAATTAATTAAGCTAAAAGTAAACTAGCTATAGAATATGAAATCGATAATAAATATATGAAATTAACCAAATAGAAAAGCCTAGGATTCTAATGGATCCACCTAATTAATTATGCAATGCAATTCATAGCACTCGAAATTAATCTCTAACAGGCCTGGTGCATTATTGGTTTAGCACTAAGGAACTTTAATGATGGTCAACCGAATGCTCTAACGTATGTGATACTTGCTGTCACAACCTATTACCTATATCCCAATAGAATAAAACACTATATGTCTATGTGAATTACTATGATACTTGCTGTCGCAACCTATTATCTATATCCCAATAGAATAAAACACTATATGACTATGTGAATTACTAAATTGAGACTCATTAAAAACAGGCATCCACTCACGATTACATACACATTTAGGTATGTTTCTATCCTCAACATGCATGTTATTTCATCCAATGGAACCAAGGACTAAACTATCTCCATTGAGAATCACCTAATCCTTTCAAATCAATTAACTATTAGCCAGACAATTAAAAGCATTAAACACATAATGAAATAAACGACCAAGTTAGCAAGTAAATCAATTCAAACCCCCGTAAATCACATACACACAATCAATTAGGCTTCCTCATAGAATCCTAGTAAATAAAATTAGTTTATAATATTAATAATAAATCTAAACATGTTCAATAAACTCAGAGAATTCATTCAATCAAATTTAGAATCAAAACTAAAATAAAAAGATCAAACTAAACCCTAAAATTACTCCTTTGAGAAGAACGATTGCATACCCTATAATCTCCAACGTGAGAGCCTCCTATTATGTCGGCTGGAACTCTCCTCCCTCTTTTGTCTTTTCTTTTTTTTTCACGTTATAAACCCTAAGAAACTTTCTTAACATAGGTCTTTTCACATGCAACAATGTCGCCCTTCAATCCTCATCGTGCACCACAATTTAAGAGTTCCAAAAAATTAGGAAACCAAGTTAGTTCAGGGAACTGATTCGTGCCAGAGCTTCGACGTGCTTTCTAGGTATAATCTCCACCTCCTTTTGACCTGATCTCTTTTAACATCGTAGGTCTGGATGTCTCTATGGGCTCTTGAATCACCTTAATTGGACATGTTCAACTCAAGATATGGCTCAATCACCATGACTTGGTCAACAGATATTGAAGTTAGCAGTCAGTTGCAAATTCTTTACAATTAATTACTGACTCCGATATCTATTCTTTGCTAATTTTGACTTATCAAACAATAGAAATGGGCTTTGACTTCTTCAAATGAATTGTATTCCATCCTCCTAGCTTTGATAAGATTTTGAATCTCCCCAATCAGAACTGAAACGAAGAAGATATCTTTAAAAAACTAAACTATGCGTGTTTTTAAGCAAAAATTGCCTTTCACCTTTTAAAGTAAACATAAATCAAATTTAGGTGGTTTACTAAGGTAAAATCCATCAAAGAGTAATCAAAATGCAAGCAATTGAGGGCATAAATTTAATATAAATTTAGCTTATCATCCCCTACCAGAAGTGTTCGTGGGATAACATCTCAAGAAGCTTGGAGTGGTAAGAAGCCTAACGTCTCTCATTCTTGAGTCTTTGAAAGCATTGCATATGTGCATCTTCCTAAAGCTATGAGATCAAAGTTAGATCATAAAAATGAAAAGCGTGCCTTCATTGGATATAACTCAAATTCTAAGGGCTATCAGTTGTTTAATCCTACCAATGGAAATATTGTGATTAGTAGAGATGTTGATTTTGATGAAGAAAACTTGTAGAAATGGGATGTCTCTTAAAATAAAGAAAGTATTTCATATCCTATACTTGAAGATTCAAACTATGAAGAGCATGAAGATATTGGGGTTACAACCGACTCACCAAAAGATCTTCTTCTATCTTGCATAAAGATTTTAAAATAATGAGAAATCTAACAGATCTTTATGAATCCACAAAGATGATAAAAAATACAATACTATTTTATCTCTTTGTCGATTTTGAGCCACTACACTTTAAAGAAACAATACAAGAATAGAAATAGAGACTTGCAATAGATGAAGAAATCCAAGTAATTTAATAAAATGCAAATGATAGCTTTCTACTCTTCCAAAAGAGAAAAAGGTGATTTGTGTGAAGTAGATACATAAATTCAAAAGAAATGCTAAAAAAAATTAGAAAGGCACAAGACAAGGCTTGTCATTAAAGGTTACAGTCAACAACATAAAGTCGATTATGATGAAGTGTTTCCTCCTGTGGCTTGATTATAGACAATTCGTTTAATCATCTATCAAATGGATGTTAAGTCTGCCTTTTTGAATGACTACCTTGAGGAGGAGGTGTATATCCAATAACCATTGGGGTATATGGTGAAAGGACACAAAGATAAAGTGCTATAAGTTGAAGAAGATATAGTAAGACTTGAAATAAGCTCTAAGAGCTTTGTACAGTTATATTGACATATATTTTCAAAGTCATGGATTCATCAAATGTTCAAAAGAGCATACTTTTTTTAATGTCAAATAAGGTGAAAATGGAATCATTCTTCTTAGTATATGTTGATGACTTAATCTTCATAGGCAAAAATCTAAAGATGTTTGATGAATTTAATAAGACAATGGTTAAAGAATTTGAAATGATTGATATAAGACTTATGTCCAATTAGCTTGGTATTAAGGTAAGGCAAGATGAAATTTTATTTCACAAGAGAATTATGTAATAAAAGTTCTTAAGAAATTCAAGATGAAGAAATACAAGCCCATGAATATCTCAACAATAAAATTGTCAAAATTTAATGTAGGTGAAAAGGAGGATCAAACTCTATGTAAAATTCTTATAGAAGAGTGAGGTATGTGACTTGCACGAGCCCTGACACTCTTTTTAGAGTAGAAGTTGTAAATCGTTCCATAAAAGATCTAACTATCACTCACATGATAATGGCTAAAATAATTATACTATATGTCAAAGGTACTTTAGACTATGGCTTGCATTATTATTCCTCACCCACTTTCAAACTTGTTAGTTATAGTGATAGTGATAGTGATAGTGATTGAGATGGTGATATTGATGATAGAAAGTGCACGAGTGGATTCATATTTTTTACGGGTGATATTGCCTTTACTTGGAGTTCGAAGAAGTAACCCCTTGTGACTTTTTCTATATGTGAACTTGAATATGTTATGGCTGCTTCTGACATTTCTCATGTAACGTGGCTAAGAAGATTGTTGAAGATGCCACATATAGCTCAAGATGAAGCTACTACTATTTTCATGGACAAAAAATTAGCCATAACATTGGGAAAGAATCCTATGTTCCATTATCAAAGCAAGAACATAGATACAAACTTTCGTTTCACGAAAGAGTGCATTGAAAACAAAGAGGTTGATCTTTCTTATGTGAAAAGAGATTGTCAAGTTATCAATACTTTCACCAAATGATTAAAGTTTAAAAGTTTTGCAAAACTATGCACATAATTGGAGTCACTAAGAAGAATCAAGTTTAATGAGGGGTGTTAGAAAATTGAGTAATTATATTAGTGGAGAAATTAATTAAAATTGATTCATTTACTTGGTTTATGTATTTTTCTCATGCATATATCTCTACATTCAAGAATCTATAATTTCTAAAAGTTATAATTTTAATAAGTTCATTGTAGCTTATGTATTATAAGGTATCTTATACACCTACAAATGTCTCATGTACCAGTGCATTTGAAACCAAGCCAAGAAGACAAGAAATCAAAGTAAAGTGAATTTACAAAAGAGAGTTTGATTGTTCTCCCTTCTAGTTATTTCCTTATCTTAATTCACCTATAACCCTTAATAAACCACTTATAATATCCACAAAGTCCAAGAAATCCCTAAAATTATTGAATAATTTTTGGTATAGACCAATTTTATATAACTTTCACCTTTGGAGAATCAATGAATACTCTTTGGATATTAATGAAATGGGCCATATATTCTATTTAAGATGCAGTAAGAGAGCATTTAGAAAGTTTAACATAAAGTTGATGTTGTTTCAGAATTTGTAACATTTGTCTCAAATGAATTTGCAATTAGGTGAAGGATTTTTTGTATATTAAAATATTACTAACGAATACTAGCATAAACCTTCATAAATATGGTTTCATGAGGCTTTGAAAGGTTATAGTGGTGCTTTTGAGCACAAAAGACATTATCAATAATTCATAATATCTTTCACGTGTTTTAAATTTTGTTTTGTATATTTCACTATCATACTTTTTAATATCGTGGTAACCTGCTCAAGGATCAAGTTTAAAGAAATAGGTCACACTATATAATTTATTGAACAATTCTTGCACTAAGAGAATATGAAACTTATGTTTGATAGTTTGATAGTTGATTTCTCAACAATCTACACATAATCACCATAAGCCATCCTTTTTCTTGGTTAAAATCACATGTGTCGTATAATGGCTTATATTGTAATTAATATTACCTTGATCCATTATTTCATCCACCATACTCTAAACTACCTATTTTGAACTCCAAAGTAACAATAGGGCTTAAGATTGATAGATTTGCTAAAAAAAGGTCAGCATTTATCCAACATAGTTTATAACATGTCTTTCTTCTTTGTATTCAAGGAAGTTTTACCTAAGTCATTGTCATATAAAGGAATAAATAGTGTGATTTGGTTCTTCATTTTATATGAACAAAAATTGACAAATAACATCTTTCAAAGCCATTATTTTGTCTATCTTCTTTTCTGAAACCAACTAGAATTTTTCCTTATATTCACTATGTAGTTCCATAATGTTCCCTTTCTGGTCCAATCTCATGGCACTCTTATTATAATTGCATACAATGTCATTAAGAGAGGAAAAACATTGTACACGTAACACCATATCAGTCTCACTTATATTAATAACTAATCCATTGATCATAAATAAATGGTTATTCATTCTCTACGTAAAATTTTTATACAACTGGTGACAATAGATCTTTAGCCCTTCTTCACACAAATCGTAACTAGCTCTATCTTTATCACTTGGCAATTTTTCCTCTTCATCATAATTACATCTATAAATTTGTGGGTACTTCCCCATCCATTATATGTATAGGTTGACTGTTATCTTGCTTGAAAACCTTTATTTACTAAACTTAAGGGAATTGGTTCTAGTTATTACTTATAATGAGATTGTAGCTTATCCCTATATATCTTCTTTTGTTTTTATATAATCTTCCTCTTTTTCTTTTTCAACTACATACATCTATAACATATGCCTTATGTTGGAAAATTAGGGAATGTTCTAATCCTATGTGCAGCTAAATAATTACAAATTTTTTTTGTATGATTTCTCAAAAGACAGGATCACTCAAATTCTTCAACATGATTAACACATGAAATATAATAAATAAAGAATCATAATTTTTACTTTATTACGAAGCATGATGTTTTTCCTATCATTTACCTTTAACTATTTTTTAAAATTGGTTTATCTCAATCACTATAGCCGCACAAACATCCAGCCTCTAATGGCATTCACAAACTGTTAAGAGAACTTTGGAACTATTATAGAGAAGGTTAGGTAAGAACTATTAGCTCACTTAGAGACTAAATCCATTTATAATTGGTTTTTGATATTTTAGTAATTTAATTGAAAAAAATTATAATTTCAATAAAACTTTAAATACCAATTATGTCAAAATAAGATCTAATATCTCATTTTAATCATTATTTATTAAATATTTCATATTTAATCATAAAAGTTTCTTAAATTTTATAATAAGTCCAACTTGATTAAAACACATTTGCTCTCTCTAAATTGATCTTTGTGTGTGATCTATTATGTTCCCAAATATGTTGACAATAGATATAAATTATAACCCTAAATCATCTTTATGATTAGATAAATTAAACTTCTCTAATTTATCTTTAATTCCCTAATTATATAATTTGTACATAGATTAAGATTTACGTCTAGTAATACATCATGACTTCCTAAATATTTAGGAATGTTAAAGTAGTTTTGACTAACCTTTTTATGCATAATTTCACCGTACAATTTAATCATTTCATCATACAATATTCTGATTAGATATAGAGTATGAAATTAATGTCTAATCTATCTGAGTCAAATCATATTAGATCTTTACTATTAGTAATTGATTCAATTAATGACATTTGAAGACTATTTCCAAAATATCATTCTAGCTTGGCCAAGGACTTTTTGAATTAATATTAATTAAGAACAATAAAACATGCTCGCTATACTTTAGGATGATGAGTCCTATATTGATCATTCATCTACTTCCATATAGTTTATGTTATATCCAATAATTACCAACTAAGTTAACTTTGACTAGAATAAGCCATAAGTAGTTACAAAATATAGCAATTTCTGTACAAGATACTTTGGTGATCTCAAGTTAAAGGGTCACTTATACAATCTTAGTCTTAAGAGTTTCTATAGATATATAAGTAATGCTCCAAATATGTTTCTCGTATGAGGTCAGCTCAATGAATTTATTCTTTATCAAATACCCATAAGTATTAGATTGACTACTTCTTACATAGTAAACATAATGTTGTTGGTCTCTTTATACTTTATTAATATTCAGTCCCAATATAATAATGATGAGGAATAACTTAGAAATAATACATAAATGTAATATGAATATCATAATTACGATCTTATCATAATTTTATTTGCAATGTATATTTATCTCATGGACTTTACTATATATATTTGAACATATATAAAATA
>JANZLH020000089.1:493936-514067 GCA_026770325.2 Erythroxylum fimbriatum | reverse complement strand
CCTTCATTATTCTTCTTATATCCTTTCTTTCTTACTCCAATCACCATTGTTAAGCATGAAATACAAAACTCTAACAAGCAAGCCCTATTTAACAAAAGAACCAATGCTGGAAAATTTTACATAAAGGAAAACATGGCATTTAATCCCACCTAATCTTGCTCATACCTTATCCAAATCTCATCTAACTCATTAGCATCAAAACCCAACTCAAATAATCAACAAGATTCGAAAATTCTCAAACCTACATGTAACCCACGAAATCAACATGTTGTCTCCATGAAACTTTAACTCTTTTCTTTTCTTTTTCACTCTCAATTCAAGAACTCTTCTAATCAACCTTTTAGAGCATGAAAACCAAAACTCTCACAAGAACCCTGAATTAACAACAGTTAATAATGCTGAAATTTTCTCAAGGCAAGGAACACATGCAATGAATCCATATAACCTCTTTAACTTTCCTTTCTCAAGCATACAAAGGAAAATTCTAACACAAGACCATGAATTTCACATGCTGAAATTTTGGAAAGAATGGAAAAACTTCCATTTCTACTACCCTAACTTTCCTTATATATGTATATATATTTTTTAAGCTATTCCAATTAAAACCCCCTTCAAAACCAATCCAAAATTTCGAAAATTATCAACCTTAGGGCCATACACGCATGCTGGAATTTTATTAAGCCTCCATCATTCCTCCTCTTTTCTTTTTCCATCACTAATACTCTTCAATTCACCATATTAACCAAGAAAAGGAAAAAATCCCAACAAGAACACTAAGGAAAATTCGAAAACCCTAATCCTTAAAATCTGATTTTTCAACCTCCATTAACCCTTCTTCTTTTTTTCATCAATCATCTTCCAATCACCATGCTTAAGCAAGAAAGGCAAGAACTCTAACAATATCACTATGAAAATTTCGAAATCCCTAACTTAGGGTTTCCCACGAAAATTCTGATTTGCTTCAATGGAAGCTTCAATCCATTTTCTCTTCTTATTCTTCATAAATCATTCTTCATATTACCCATTTAATACAAGAACGACAAACTCTATCAAGAAAACCAGCAAAATTTCGAATTCTTACCTTAGGAATGGAGACCCACGACATCTCCTCCTTGTTTCTAATGGAGGGAACCTCTTTCCTTTCTCATCTTCTCTCTAATTAAACATGAAAAATAGACAAAACTCAAACAAACCAACTATAAATTCTTGGATTTTCCCTTACCTTTGGAGACCCACGAAAAAATCTGGTTTGATTGGAAGCTTACACTCTTTCTCTTCCTTGCAAAACCAAAACCTAACCTTTATTCTTCTTCTTCCTTTTCTTCTTCTAGCCGAAACCTCTCCCTCTTTGTTCTTTGACATAGCCGTGAGCTCTCCTCTTTCTTTTCCTTTGGTGTGAGTTTCGGTAATGGTCTTTTTTAAAAGACCAAGAAACTAACTTTTTTATCTTCTTTTCTCACTCACTCCTCACATACACGATCCTATCACTTGTTCCTTTCATTTATCTTATTGTTTTTCATTTTATTTACTAAATTACTAACCTAAACTAACAAAATTTCGTGGGCCTCATTTCATGGGCTTAAACTTTTGTCATTTTAATCACTAACTACTAACATATGACTTAACCTAAAGGACTTAAGCCCAATTCTTTCCTTTCTCTTCATTTAATCCTCCTTAAAACCCTAGCCCAAATGTCATCTTTTAATTTAATAGCACTACTACTATGCAAAACCTTAGCCCATTTATTACACTTCATGTACACTTCATTCTCCTTTATCTCATTAATCAATGGACTACAAAGCCCAATAATTCTATTCTGCTTTATTCCATGGAATAAATTACAAGGCCCATCTTTATAAACCTTAAGCCCTAATAACATATATAATCTTCCTAATGGGCCATTTAAATTCAACTTATTATTTTAAACTCAAATTTTAACTAAATCCTTTCAATAAATTGCTACAGTTCACACAAGCTCTAATTAAATAATTTCCCCATTTAATCTCAAGCACCTAAATTCATAAGATCCTCAATTCATTCCAATCAAATTAAAAAATATCTAATTAAACCTCAAAATAATTTAATCATGCTTATTAGTTATGACAAAGGAATCGGGGCCCAACAGTAAAAATGCTTTTGATAAAGTGAAAAAAAAGATTCTTTACTTGACTTTTCCTATTGATCAATAGTGAATTTGTACCAAAATATTAAGAAAACTTTCAAAGTAGGAGACTATCCTCTCATCATAAAAATTAGAACATCTTAAATTTTTATTTTGTAACAAAAGGCTCTACAATATAGTAAGCCATCTTTGATTGCAATTGAATTCCTTTTATGGTTTAATAATTATTACACAAACATTGACATGTATTTTTAAGGATAATATCAAACTATAATGAAAAAAGGAAAATATATTAGCAATATTGAGATATAGATATAATGATATGGATTTTAGCTTATTAAGGTGATGACATTGGTTAGTACATTTTTTTTGGATAATTTAGAATTTTTAGAAAATGAATGAATAGTATTAATAAAGGAAAAAGTCAAATCATTATAGTATCATAACAAGAAAATATCAAAAAGGTCAAAGATCTTAGGCTTGCTTAGGATGTAACTTTTAAGATCAAAAGCAAAAAATAAAAAATAAAAAACTACATAATGCGAGACTAGTTAGGATTTTGATTTAGGTATAAGAAAAGGGATTAAAAGAATAACTTGATTGATTACAACATCATTCATTAATAATGAAGCATATATTCAACATGAGCCATGTAATGAAGAGATAATGATTAAACATTCATGATCAAAGCTTCAAACCATTTAGGATGATAAATGATACAAAAGATATTTATAACACTCGATCCTTAGACTAAGCAGTAACAAAAATAAAAGGTTCATATTATTAATGGAATATGGTAAGAAAATGATAAGAAAACTCAGTTGCTAACAGTATTCCCCTTGGTAATCCCCATGTATCTACCTCAACTTTCACTATTATTGTGTACAATGATTTATTTATTTTCACTAGTCCATTATTAGGTCCAGTATGGGTGATAACATTTCAATCAACTTTTATGCTTTCAATTTTAATTCCCTCTTTAATCTATTGTTCTTTTCTTTTACACCTGAGATTCTTAACCAAATCACATATAATATGGTTGCAACAAAATTTTTTTGACTTTATAGCAAGGGTTAAAGATTTAATGATTAATATTTTATGGATAATTTTGAGAAGGTATTCAAAATTGAATATATTAATAAATTATCTTAATATGACTAATTGTGAGAAATGATAAGTGTTAATTAGATTATGTTTTCATATGATCAAAGTTACAATTAGATGAGATATTTCCTTTGAATCAGAGTTAGAAAAAATTAAATTTCTCAATTTTATGATTATTTTATTTATTTTTATTTCTTGTTAATTTTAGTGTATTACTTAATTAATCGTAAATCCTCATAATATTCATAATTATGATCTCATCATAATTTCATTTGTAATGTATATTTATCATATGGGCTTTATCTTATACATCTAAATATATACAAGATAAATAATGCATTTAAATTATTTTGTCACTAAACTACAATCAACTGATTAGCTGTAGGGAATAAACCAACATTACAAGCATAATAAAGCCTTTTATAGGCACAAATCATAAAATAGAATTTTAAAAGGAAACAATAAAATTGAAATAACAAAAGCTTAACTAATTAAAATAAGAGTATAATGCCTATCTTGGCTAATACCAACATCAATTTAATGTAAATACAAGTTCACTATTAGTAATGTTGAACTCCATTTCCAATTCACTTATATTTATCTAGTTTGTAAATACTAGTAAAATGTGGGAGATAAAGAGATACTCAAAGGGGGCCTTGGCATATCCATAACTTCCTTTTCCTAATAAACCAATATGACCCTATAGGAGTATGGATTGAGAAACAAAGGATCCATGAATTTAGCTTCACTATTAGGGAAATTAGCTAGCCATATGGATATCTAGTTTTTTTTCCTAATAAACCAATATGACCCTTGCTTATTAATTTAAGTAAAAAGTGCTCTGCCTTTAGATTAGTTATCCCCAAATGTTCAGCATAATTCTTAAGATCATTTAAAAATTTTCTAAGATAACAACTACCTTGAGCTTTAAATCATTATAAAGTGGAATTAAAATCTTCACATATTTACCAAGGCAACATGCAGTTGATTCCAAGGATCTTGAGATTACTTTATAAGTCATTCCTTTGGAATACAAAATTATTGGCATATACTATAAAGAGTGTGATCAAAACTTTCTCTACTACAAAGGATATCTTTAAGTGCATCACTTAATCATAAACTCCCAAGATATCCACATCCAATCTTTGTGGATTGTAGCAGATGACAATTCTACCTATAATATGGTAAGAGTGATTTGAAACAATTCTCCATCCATTCCCTAAAACTTCTAACTTTTTCAGATTCTCAAACTTTATTTTTTAAAAATTCCACATAAAATAGGATTTTCTTTAAAGAAAAAATCCCCCAAATCTAGCTGCTTTTAGGGAAATTTAAGCCTTTGATATTTCACATTAATATAGCTAATTAGTTTTTTTTAACCTTTGAAGCTAGAGCTCTTAATCCTTTGATATTTTCTTCTACTTGTTATAATTTTTAAAAACCCATGTCCATCTTGAGATGTAGTTTAAAAAGAAGTATCTCCTCAATTAGCAATTTTTTTATCACTTTCTAATTGTGAACTTGCTCTTTCTATTGTCTTTGGGAAAGCATTTCTTTTGGGAGTAATTGATCGTATGTCAAGAAACTCAACTTGATCACCAAAACTAGATTCCAAATTTGGGCTACTCACATGCATAACAACATCAGTGGAATTATGTTGTTGTTAAGATATCTTAGGAACTGGATCAAATTCAGAAGGTTAAGAATTCTCATTAAAAATAGGTGAATCTACCTCAGCTTTCCTTGAACTGGGAATAACCTCTACTGTTCTTCATCGCCTCCTAGGAAGAGAACTTGTAAGGACTATTGTTTTCGGAAGGAAATTCGAGAGAAATAGAGAAGGAAGAGCTTCTAATTTATAGAACTACTGATGTTACCAATTAGCTCTTCCTAATACCATCTTTTTCTTGGAAGATAGATCTAAATGACTATTTAGAGTGGGAGAAGCATGTGGAGCTAGTTTTTTTTATTATTATAAATTCTCGAAAGAGGAAAATTTTAAATTGGTTATTGCTAAGTTTAATGACTATATTGCGGATTGGTGGATTTAGCAAATTCTCACTAGGGGAGGAGCTAAAAACCATTTATAAGGATATTGAGGAGATGAAGATTATGATGAGAAAATGTTTTATGCTAAGTTCCTACTACAAGGATCTTTATTAATGGATACAAATGTCGACTCAAGATTCCAAGAGCGTGGAGTAGTACTGTAAGGAGATGGACGTTGCTATGGGCCAATGTGGAGGAAAGTAGGGATGCGATAATTGGTCTATTTATTTATATGTCTATGAAGGTAGAGAGGTAACTTAAAAGGAGGCCTATTATCCATTTTAGTATTTTTAATACAAATTTTTCATCATATACCAATTCAAAGTGTAAAGAGAAAGAAAAAGGTCCAAAGAACAAAATGAAGTAGAAAACTAAAAGTGCACATTCTAAGTGGAATGAAAGCCAATACTTCAGTGCTTCATATGTATGACAAGATGATGTATAGCTTTAACATGTCCTAATAAGTGAGTGATGCTAATGAAGGAGGATGAAGAGTATGTATCTACAAGTGAAAATAAGGACCATATGGCTATGCCTAGTTTGGGGGATGCTGCTGATGATATTATAAGATCTAAAAAGGGAATGTTTATAGTCACTAAGAGTGCATTGAACTTACATATATGAGAAGATGATGCTAACAAACAACTGGAAATTTTTTTCCATGATTGATGTACCATCAAAGATTGAGTGTGTAATGTGATCACAAATGGAGGAAGTTGTGCTAATATGATTAGTGTGTAGTCAGTAGAGAAATTGGGATTTTCACTATAAAACACCATAAACCATTGAATGCGTAATGGTTTGGATAATAAAGCAGGTGCTAATTTCTTTCTTAATTGGAAGATATAAAGATGAAGTGTTATATGATGTAATCCACATGCAAATAGGACACATTTTGTTAGGGTTTCATAGTAATTTAATAAGAGAGGCATAAATGATGAGTGTAAAAAACATGAATTCCTTTTTCATAAATGGAAAATTGTTTTCCATTTCTCCATTACCATAAAGGTAGGTTCATAAAGAGCAACTAAGATTTAGGAGAATGCGTAGAAGAGATGGAGGGAAAAGACATAAGAGAAAACACTTTAGGATAATTTAAGCCTTATAGGAAAAGCAAAAAATGATAGATGGATGTAAAGGGGAAGAAATGAGTTTGGTAGCAAGAGCAGGGGATGTGATAGCTACATTCTAAGCCAAGTGCCAAATTCCTTTTGATTTTATAGATGAAGGTGTTAATTTAAGAACAAATCATTTTAAGGATAGGTGAAATGATGAGAATTAAGTATCAATTAGAGCCACATAGATTCCTATATAGGGGAGGCATAAGCGTGCCTTAGATATCTTATAAAAGGTCCAGGTCAAACCAAATAGGGTTATATAATGTAATTGGCAATATAGTCAAAAAGTAAATTGATGTCAATCTTTTATTGGGTTTTATGAACTCCAGAAATGGAAGCAAACTAAGACTAAATTTTAACACTTAATTGATGCATACATTTATTTTCTTGTAGAATAAAACTAGCATCGATATTGTTGAAGACAGAAATATAAATCATAATTAGTTAGTTAGAATTTTATTATTTTAAAGTACAAACCTTTTAAAGTATTCTTATTTTAAGTTCTCTAAAAATTTTGATTTTATCTAAGTTATTAATGGTTATCAAACCCTAGGATCTTACCATTTACAATCCTTTGTTTTTTGGAATGTGGCCATTCATATCCTTCTTTTATGTATTTTTAGGTTTCATGTTCTTAAATTATCATATTGTGTCAAAACAGTCTTTGGTCGTGTTGTATTGATATTCAATCTTATTAGGTCTATTATGAGAGATATATCACCATCAAATGGTGTCCTAGGTAAAGCTTGGAGCTTACAAAAGAAAATATATGAAAAGGTTGTGAGGTGATAAATGGTATCCTATATAGAAAATTTCTTTAAAAGAAAGAGATAGAAAAGCTCACAAAGTCATAAATTGGTAAATAATGAACTAGGAAAAGGATGGAACATAAAATAAGAAACAATCTAAATAGATTATTAAGTTGAAAACTATTAAATGAAAGCATAGGCAAAGAGTATAGCAAAGGAAAAATTCTAGGTTGAGAATGAACAAACAAAGATTTAGATAATAAGTAAAAAATTAACTAATAAAAAAGGGTAGATGATGCAGTTTGAAAGCTATATAAGGGAAATCTTTTCATTAAAAGTTAGCTTTACCATAATATGTCATAGTCAATTCAAGAATCATAATTTTTAGAAAGAGATTTTCATCAGGGGTTTGGCTAATTTAAGCAAAGATAAAGATACATCCTTGTTATTAATGTCATTAGAAATTATATCTCTATTAACCTTTTTCTCTTTCCAAAGCAATAAGCAAATAATTCAGTTGTGCAGTCACTTTAACACTAAAATTTTCAATTTAATTCTTACCTACTTTTTTTTCCTTCTACTACCCTAATATATGACTGTATAAAGTGAACAGCTCATTTTGTAATATTAAAGTGATAAATAGAGATTAATCCCATAAGAATTTTGTAACTACTAACTCTTATACTAATATCTAGTCAATAATAAAGAGATTGATTGACTAAAAATTAAGTTAAATCAATTAAGATACCATTAGATGCAATCAAACAATAAATATAAATAAGATAATAATGAAATATGGATTAAAATTCACCTTATCATCGTGTTGTAATTTTAATCTAGTTTTTTAGAAATTATATTATTTTGATCAACGAAGTTTCCTAACGTAAATTGCATGAAGTTCTATGAGACTTCACAAAAGGTTGCTCTAATGATAGAAGGATCAAGTAGGTCTATATATAGTACCCCTAATTTAATATTTAACACAAATGCCTAGGTAAATGCACATGTTGGTCCTTTTGAACATATTTACATGTATGCTAAAATCATTTCTAAGCTTTCATTTGTATTTGACCAACATTAACTTCAATATATTTATATTTTTCTTAAGTATAGAAATATTTATTAGAAATTTGCAATCAATCTATACATGAATAAAATTAGGATTCCATCTAATCTAGATGTAACAAAAAACTAGTCAATTTATTTTTAAACAATAATAATAAATGACAAATTTTAAAGAGTTCATAGAAAAGGTTTCCTTGGGTGAATATCTCAATTTTTTTATGTGGTTTGCTTATTTGTCATCATTCTCAGTCTCCTTCATTAGTAATGACTACAAGATATTTTTTATAGCTACCCTCTCTTTAAAAACAACTAAACCTAACTTAAAAGTAAACAAAAAACTACTTGACCTCTTTTTTGACTAGGTTTTCTTTGTTTCTAAGTACGCATTTCCATTAATAACCATAGTCTAGGAAATGATCATTTCTTAGACCCTTTATTTATTTTATCTCTTAAAAATAAAAAATATCATTTTAAAGGTCTTTCTAAGCTTTTATAGTATCTAGAATCATATTACATAGAGTTTGGGTGAGAAAGTTAACCCAAAAAGCATTGTAGAATATGTTTGAAAATGTCAAATTATCTTCATTTTTCTCTTATCAACTCCATTTGCATAATTTTCCTATTTCCCTAATTTTTCTTTTAAAGAGTAATATAGGGATAAATATTCCCATATTTCATATTTCACACTATTTCTCTTCTTCATATATGCAAACTTTATATGAATATGTTATCTTAATATTCAACCTAAGTAAGTGTACCTATCATCTTATAATAATATGTCTAACCCTCTTAGTATTATCTAGTAAATTATAAAAATTAAATTTTATGTAATTTATCCAATCTAAAATCTAAATTAAAGGAAAAAAAGCAAATACCACTAGTAGTACCACAAAAAATTAAACAACAAGACGAAATCAAATATAAGAAAAATTTTAATTAGAATTCCCCTTAGCGTTGCTTGAACTAATGATTAAGTTATTTAGAGATTTTATCAATTTGACTTATGAAACTTCCTAGTATAATGATCTACTATCTATCTATGCATAGTCACATATCCTTAATGGATTAATTGATACTTTATTTCTAATTAAAATATTTAAAGATGCCTTAAGATCTATAAGATTTCATAAGTTTTATCATAACACTAAAATAATTGTGTTAGGTTATTTCTAAAGTCCCATTCAATTTTCAATATCTATTATATGATCTAATTATATGCAGTTATATTGAATCATCTATATACAAATGTGATTAAATATAATCACTAGCTTAATTAAATCATCATTTAGAATAGTAAAAAAATTTCATGAGTATACAAGTTCCTTCGTAAAATAGCTAAAATAAATTCATATGAAGAACTAATTAGGTTTCATCCTATCTAGATATAAATAAAATTTATACATCATATTTGAAACAATAAACATAAATGAAATGTTTGAAAAACTTCATTAAAGTGTTTTTCTTATAAAGACCTCAATCTCTCGATGTTCTCTATTATAAAAGGATTATTCTAGATCTCTTTTCATGTTAAAGATGGTTGTTTGATGTGTCTCTAAAGTGTTCTTCTTTCCTTGGATAACCAACCCAAAGTTTAGAATAAAAGGATATGAAAACAAAAAGTCCAAAATTAAGATTTCTCCTGTCTAGTTATAGTTTATATCATTATTAAGACTCATTTTAGTCTATGATAGCTTCTTAGACCATTTCTATCAAAAACTAAGAAAACTAACAATACGAAAGTTTTAATATTTCGTAGCTTTGGATAGCCTTGAATCATGTCAATCAAAGTCTGGGTGTAAAAGTTATTATCAGCATATGCTTTAGTATGCTCAAGTCTCTAAACTAGGGATCTTCCTATTTCTCTGTAACCATCATACAGCCTGTAGCATGATTGTGTCTCCTATTGTAGCCCTCCCCAAATTATGGATATAAGCTCTCTCTCTTTTTGAAAATTTTCATATTGGGCATAAACTGGGACATAGACATAGGCCATTACACGTTTAACTAAGAATTTTGATGTTATTTAAGATTTGCCTTGCAATCTTCTCCAATTCTTCATAAATCTCATCCTTAAGCAACATCTTATAAATTATATAAACATAACATAATTAAATAAACCAAGGTAATTTTAAAAAAAGAGAGAAAAATATTAAGGAAAATGTGTATGTTTTATGCAAATAAATACTTTATAATTAGAATTTTACTTATCTTCAAGCAAATCAATCTCAAAAGCAAGTAGCCTAATAAGTTTCAATTCTACACTTAAATATTCTACTTTCCTCAATAAGAAAACAATAAGCACAACTAAGAAATAATTAGTGCAAAACTAAAATATGGAAAGGAAGAAAATTTAAGGTTCCAGAAACTTCTTTAAGCTTTAACTACTATGTTACTTCATCCAACAAACATATCAAAATTTGAGAACCTACAAAAAGAATCACTCACACCATAAAATACAAGAAAAAAAATGACATAAATCTAATAAAATAACCAAAAAGAAAATAAAACAAACAATTAAAAGATTTTCACACATCAAATATAAGAAGGATACTGAAGGAGTATGCAACTCCATCAGCTACCATCTCACCCTCCATATAAGGCCTGAACTTTGTCCATTAACCTTCAATCTTTCAATTCTTGCACTTTTGGTGTCCACATCACCATAAGGGAATACTTTTACCTTTGTGAAAGGGCCAGACCACCTAGATGTACACTTTCTTGGAAATAACTTAAGTATTAAGTTAATAATAAGTAATGAGCCTTTCCAAATACAAGTCTATATGGACACATACCTAACAGTGTTTTAAAGTTATTATGTAGGCCTTGAGTGCAACATCCAAATTATAGTGCCCAATATTTTCTTGAACTACTCATTATTTTTTCTAATATTTCTTTGTTTGCTTGTTTTACTTATCCACTAGCATAAGGATGATAAGACACTACTATTTTATGAACCACTTTATACTTTTTCAATAATAAATAGAAAGAATGGTTGTAAAAATGGGAACCTTCATTACTATTGATAGCTCTAGGTGTCCTAGATATAGAAAAATGCTTTTTCTTTGCAAAATTTAACACTTCCTTAATTTCATTATTTTTAGATGCTATAACTTAAAATTATTTAGAGATTAAAAAACCTTTTCCATGAAGTAGGAAATGAACCTATAAAATTAATGCCATAAATATCAAACAAGTTAATTACCATGATTATAGTCATAGACATTTCATTTCCCTTAGAGATATTTTCAATATTCTAACATCTACACACTCACCAATAAATGTCTATCATCTTGACATATGGTAAGTAAATAAAAGCTAGATTGACTCATCCTAGCAATAATTTTGGCAATATTAAAATGGCCACCAAACCTCCTAAAATGGAAATGATTAGGATATTTGTAACTTCTTTAAGAGGGATACACTTCTTGATTACTCCATCTATGCAATGTTTGAATAGTAATGGTTCTTCTTAAGAATAATGTTTGAGATCCCACATAAATTTCTTCCTCTATTGATAGCTATGATAGGTGGAAGAATACCTTGAACTAAATAGTTGACAAAACTTTCATACCATTCGATACCATATAAGATCTAAATTTTTAAGTGAAAAAAAATAAAAGTTCTTTTTATGGTTATATAACTCAATTAAGCAATTATTAAACTGTTACTAGTATAGTAAATAATATGCAACTTTTTATTCCTTTTCTGCTAGGAACTAATTTGACTGTAAAATCATCAGCATCAAACATAAGTTTTAAATGGTAAACTTCAATCAATTGTTACTATAAATTGGTGTTTATACCAATTTCTTTTTCAACTTATGGAATGTATCAATACAATATGCATAAAAATTAAATGTTACATCCTTATATAATAAGTTTTATAGGGATTGGGAGATCTTGGAGAAATCCCTAACAAATCTATTATAAAAGCCTACATGTCTCAAGAAACTTCTAATTCCCTTCAAAGTGTTAGTAGGTTACATCTTAAATATAACCTCTTTCTTCATAGAGTTATTACTCATTTTGTCAACCAAATAAACAATTGTGGATTTGTGGTTGATTGGAGATTTTTTAAAAGCTTACAAATTGTGAATGGTGAGAAGTAGATTGGAGTAAGTAGATTGGATTAGGTTGGGTCATGTCCAACTAGCCAAGATTTGGGAGATTTGTGCTTTGGATAGGCTTTTAGTTACCTAAAATCTAATCTCATGTTCAAAGAATATAAACCACACTTGATCTAACTTTGGGCCGCTATAAAGGCTTTTAGGCCTACCCTAGTAGCCTTAGACTTGACTGTTCCTTACTTTTTTTATCATGCTTAAATTCAACCATACTTTGGCTTATCTATTAATGAAAAGGACAAAAAAAAGGCCTCAATCTATTTACGTCCTTACTCAGTCCATTCTTCTTGATGTTGTCACAAATGGCCAAGGAGTTATTTATAAGTGCGTTTGTTTCTTTTATAACATCTACCTCAAACTGCATTTGCGTTAGAGATTACATATTCATGCAATGTTCTCTAATTCTGGTTATCTCCATTCATCTTCTCAAATTTTTGAATTTCTTGGTTTAATGATCTTTAACAATCTTTGAGTGTTTAAAGAAGTGCATTTTCTATGTTTGGATCTTCTTCAGCGATCTCAAAAGGATTGTTTCTTTTCATGCACCAAGTTCCACGTACTTATAACAAAAATGTAATACACACCAAAAATAAAAAAATAACTTTGACCATGATAAGATGATCAAGAAAAAATATTGAAAAAGATTACTAATCAAGAAAAAATACTGAAAAAGATTAAAAATGATTGAGATTTTTAATATTGTTAAATTCCTTGAAAATGACATTAAAACTTCTTTGTGAGTTTTATATAATTATACTATCCTAATACTTAACCTAGGAAAAATAAACCTATTATTTTGTAATAATTTAGTGGTAATTAAGGTTAATCGCATGAAGAAAAAGGTAAATTCTACGTCTAAACCTCCTACCATTATCTAATCATTAAAATCCAAACCCAAAGAAAAGTTGAATACTAATATGTGCTTAATTGATTGTACATTTATTCCATAACACTTAGTAATTAATGCTATGAAATTTTTAAGAAATTCATTTTGGTTTATATTTGGTTTTAGGTACAATTTGGAAGCATAAGAGTTAAAGCGAGTTAAAAGAACATTATTTGAGCCATGATCTTGATGTTCACACTCAATTGTCCTTGTGGAATAAGAAGGAGACGAATTTAGGTGAAGATGGGACAAGAAAATGTAAGGAAATGATGCTTTCAAGATGATTTGGAAGATACATGGCCGTGTATCTATTCACATAGTCGTCTATGCATTTGAAAGATTTTTTTACTTACACAATTAGATATACAAATGTTTACCCATCTGTTTATAGTCACGAATTGGGGAGAATTCTTGTCATACACGATTTGTCGTGTATCAAATCTTGTATCTCTCCAGAACCTTAAATTTTAATATAAAAAAATATTTAAGCAGATAAACAAATATGACCTGGTTTTGGGACACGAAGGGGGGTAGAATCCTTAATTCTTTGGCACCCATGGAGAGCTAAGCCTCCCTCTTCTGGTTTAGAGGGAATATCAAAGCCGAAGACATGTTTTGGGAATCTCTCCATTATGTATTGTGTTCTTTCTCTCTTAGGGATTATTTATGCTATCCAATGTTTATTGAATTGGGTGTTGTGTAAGAATAATCTTAACGCTAAATTAGATTGTTTTTATGTAAACCCATTGTTAGAATCTTAAATACAATATATAATAGCTGCGTTTGGATTCATTTGTGGCAACTAATGGTTTTGAATCATTAGGAGTAAAGGTTAAATGATGCGAGCTTGTGTGGTTGTTGCCTAGATTAGTCTATTTTCCTAGTTTGTAATGTGACTATCCTATTAAATCTAAATAGCTTATTCTAGTTTGTTTGATAGCTAGGTTCAACTAAAGAGTTTGTTATTAAGCTACGCTAAATAGTTGCTAGAAGAGGTATGAGAATAACAAGATAAAGGAGTATGCTTATTATTGTGTATGCAAAGTTTTAAGTTTAGTTATTTTGTGTAGTATTATGACGTGCTACCAAAAACCACAAATAACAACACAAAAAATTGAACAATAAAAAGAAATTAAATATAAGAATACAACTATCTAAGAACTCCCTCTAGCATTGTCTCAAACTCATGATTTAGTTATTTAATGCTTTTATCACTTGAACCTACAAAACATTTAGTGTAAGAATCCACCATTTATTGATGTATAGCCATATATCTTTAAAGGATTAGCTGATAATTTCATTCTAATTAAATACATTTAAAGATATCTTAAGATATATGAGATTTCATAAAAAGTTTTATCTTAATACTAAAAGAATCATATAATGTTATTTGTAACACCTCATTCAATTCTCAATATCTATTCCATGATCACTTTGTAAGCAAGTTTTATTGAATTGTCCACATGCAAATTATAATCAAACCTAATAGCCAGCTTAATTAGATCATTATTAAGAAAAATCATAAATATTTCTCACGTATTAAAATATCATTCAAAGAATAATTGAAATAGACCATACAAAACAATAACTAGAGTTCCTCCTCCTATTTAGACATAAATAAAACTTGGTTTTGCTTCATATTTGAAATAGTAGATATAAACAAAAGAGTTATAGAATTCTTTGAAGTGTTTTTTCTCATGTAAAACTCAATATGTCGGTGTTCTTTATTGTGAAAGGCTAATTCTATATCACTTTTTATGTTGAAGAAGGGTATTTAGTATTTTTTAAATTGTTTTTTAAAATGAAATAATATGAAACAGCTCCTGTTTTCATGTCTATTTATAGTTTGTCCTATCATTAAGACATGATTTTAGCAATAGTCATGGCTCAAAGCAATAGTCATGGCTCAAACCATGTCTATTAAAAACTTACAACTTAGTATGGCCTAAATTGTGTCTAACAAAAACTTATAGAACTCAAAACATTAAATTCCAACATCTCATTCTTAGCTTTCTATAGTCACTTGAATCATCTTAATCGAAGTTTGTGTGCAAATGTTATTATCAAAATTTGAATTAGTGCTCAAGCTATCTTACAAATATTTCAAGATAGAGACGTGGGCTCTGTCATGCTCACAGCTCTATACTAGTAGATCTTTGTCCTTCCTTTAGGGATAATACACATGTTATCGCACATTCATGCCTCTAGATCATCCCCTCAGATCCTTTGTCCCATTTTTCTTGTACCAACCCTATCTCATTTGATATCAACCACTTATTTATGTGGGATCTACTAAAATTGATGGTTGAGATCAAATGGGACAGGGTTGGTACATGAAAAATGGGACGGAGGATCATGTCCTCTAGATCATGGATCTTCTCATTACATGGTCCATGGCATGACTATTGTTGGACCCCACACCCCACACCCCACCCGAAGGTGTTTGGGGGTTATACCCCGGTGTGTGTTTGCAGGTTATACTGCGGCGTGTGTTTGCGGGTTATACCGCGGCATCCAACACAAATCAGTATTGTCCTCTTTGGTCATGGGTGGAATCCACGATTCGAACCCATGACCTCAAGGTTTTGTAATTTTTTTATTTACAAAACAGTCCCTCGGAAATTTATGTTTTACGGAACGACCCCGGAAAAATCAGGTATTGGTGGTACCGGTCGGTGTCGACCAGAATTCATCTCCGGTACCTTTATGACTATTCCGGTACTATTTTCCGGCCAGAACGGTACGAAACTCTAACCACTGGTATAACTATTAACTTCTATAATCTCATTTTTAGTGCTTATATATCAAATATGCTTAATCAATAATTTCATTCTTATTTCGATTCCTACTTTTCAATCTCATTTCCATTTGTTTATTTCGATTTCTTCATTATTAACAATCGAGACCTAAAAGAAATCAACAAAACATAATGGGAATCAGCTCAAAGTTGGAACAGGCCTTCCTCTTAATTCTCTACAGCATTATTAATATATGGGCCGTTCTAGATTTTCTTCTTCTTCCTAGAGTACTGGAAGCGAAAATGGGTTGGGGTTACCCAAAAGGAAAGGTTAGAAAGGTCATTACATACGCTAAATAACAGCTAAACTACAACAATTTAGAAACAAATGATCCGGGTCAAAATTGTTCCTAAGCATTTTTTCTCCTTAAAAAAATGAATCCTGCAATCACAAGAATTTGGTAGCCTAACAGGTTGTTCTTCGTCTAGAAAATGGTCTACTTGTCAGAAGCCGAACTTGAAAGCGCCAGCATGTGCATCAGTAACAGAGTCCCAGAAGGTTAGTTTTTTCTGTTGGGCCCTTTTCTCCTCTGCTTTTTGCATCAACTGATCGATAGTTCCAGGGAGCCTGGCCTGAATAGCACTTTCGAACTTGTCATGCAAATTCACACGATCTCTTGTTCCAGAAACAAGGTCCTTTGCATTTGGCTTTTTAAGAAAGTCCAAAACACTCAACAAATTCCTCCTGCACATACAACCGCAAGATAAAATTAATGATTATGTTCGCAAAGGATCAAATGCTCACCATACATAAAGATATCATCTCTTTTGCTTCCTATGTGTTAAGTTACTTTATAGTCAAGTCAAATGAATCGATGGCATAAGCTTGGAAGAAAAGAGGCAAGATTACTTAAGTTTAATATTCTGCATCCTGTACCAATGCCTAACTTTTAGGCCCAGGTCTTACTTTTCAGTGCATAACATGGGCATGAATCTGGTATGCGGTATGCCAGACAAGTAATTACATGTAACACATTCCCAACATTATGAAAGAAGTTAAAGATCAGTCATATCCTCTATTTTAAATCCTAAAATAACATCACAACAGGAAGCAGGAATCATATTAATCCAACTGCATCCTTGTAATTAGAACCCAAACACTTGAGAAACATACAAGCCATAAATGTTTGCATATATGCTTCAGATTCTTTACTTGATTACGTCTGTACCAATTAAATTAGATGTATTGAATCTTCTTCATTTTTAAAGAAGCAATGTTCCAAATGACACAAGAATTACATTTGCAGTAGCAAAATTTTGATAAGAGGATGTATTGGCACAAGAAGTTAACCTGTTTATTATTGACCCATTGTCAACACGTATCTATATTTCGAAAAAGCTATTCTTCTTGGCAACCTGCCTTTACAGTGAAACTGCTCGATTCCAAGCCACACTAAAGAGAAGTTCCTTTTGGCAGGATGGAGGCATTTGCAGAACCAAGGAAGAAACATTCTAAAATGATTTTATTTCCTTAAACTCCAACCGAATGGGATTTAATGAGAAAAATGACTTATTACAAAAAGAAAACAATTCTCATGCAACAACAAGTGAAAGTAATCTTGTTTTTCTTACTTGATGACGCAATGCTGAATCACTTGTAGACCAGATTCATGACACTATCTTGTTTCCAATAAGTTAAAAACATCGATTCATGCAATATTTTGATAGTGGCTATTGAAGAATCATTTAAAATTATTTCAAATAATGCATCTATAAATCAGAACATCTCTACTTGATGTACATTGTCCAACGAATTATACCTGCTAACATAATTCTGTGTGATAGCAATGGAGTCTTCTAGATTGATAACAAGATGCCACCATCCGTTAGGAACAAATATGACTTCCCCAGCCTTACAGATGCATTCAATAGGTCTCTTTTTCAAACTTTTTGTTGCACCGTAGAAGTTCATGAACCACTCAATTATTGAAACAGGACATGCCACCTCTGCGCCATCTGGGCTTGGATGTATACCTGGTGGTACAACATCTGGCGGGAACAAAATCCATTTCTTAGAACCCTTTACCACAGCGTTCCAAGCTGATGTAGAATTAGGATCAATGTGGAATGATGAACCAGATCCAGAAGGACCCATTATAATCCACCTATAATCTGGCCTATCGTCACCTAAAACACTGAACAAATCCTCCCTAAAGTATACTGGAACATCATACTCCAAAGCCAATACAGGAACCTTTTCAGCAAATTTGGGATCAAAAAGATACAACGGCCTCTCTTCTTTAACTTGATCTGCGTACCTGAAATACTCATGCAGCCTCATCTCCACGGGTCCAACAGCAAATTTGACATCACCACACACGCTGATCAGATACTCTCTGTTCCATTTCTGCAATGCAGCCCAATTACTGATACACCCTTCCAACAACACTGGCTTATTTGTCTCCTCAAAGTTCAACACAAACTCCTCAACAGACAAACTCTTTTTTCTCACTATATTATCTCTCTGAAGCCATTCAGCTTTCATTTCGAGATTAGCACACAACCAACTCTGGAAAAGATAATCCGAGTAAAAGTCTCCAACTCTCAATTTCGAACCACACACATTAGACCAACGCGGGTAATAGGCAGCGACATAGGTAGATTTCCATGACCCATCAAATAAAAACCCATCTTTCAAACTGTCCAACACAAGATTCCTCCAGATAGGCTCATGATTAGCAAAAACATAAAAAGATTTGCTCACATTAGCCAGAACTCCCAAATCGGTAGCATGAAGATATCCTAAAATATCAAGAACCAATTCATCAGTAAGGCTCCGGAGATTACCTAAACCAGTGTCTCTCGAATTGGAATGGCTTGACTTGAGATAAAGATTGCCCAGTGGTTGGACACCATGAGTGTGAGACGGAGCTGAGGTTTTGAGACTAAACCCTGCTTCATATTCATTTTCATCCTCTGTTAAACTGTGCTTGAATGGTGGGTCTTGAGAAATAGATACGTGTTTCTTAGAAAGATATTTGGCTTTGGTTTTGGGCTTCGGTCTCTTCTTCTTCTTCTTGCTCTGTAGGATGCGAAACAACCTGGTTTTGAAGCTAAGCATGGTTTACAATTACAGAGGCTTTGGTGGCTTCAGGGTTTAGACTTAGTGAAAACATGAAAAAAAAAAAAGGTATTTGTTAAAATATTTTTTAATTATAAAACTTGTTTTTTTTTAGGGAAAATTATAAAACTTGTTTGTTTCATTTAAAATTGTTATTGTTTTAGCTATTAACTATTTTATTTTTAAAATTTCAAAATTTAGTTGTCATGATGTTCACTTTTACTTTAAAATTTTGGAAAAAAATGTATTAATGCTTAGTAAAAATTCAAAAAAATAAATAAAAACAAGCAATAATATTTTATGAAAATGAAGGGTTGAATTAGATTAAAGATAAAAAAAACCCAAGGATTTTCTTCTCCATATGTAATAATTACTAATTAGTGATTGCAATGATTCTTTCTGACCAGGTCACAACCCTTCTTCTTTATTTTCATAGAGAAACAGAAGAAGAATGCAGTAAAGTTTAGACAAAGCAATAGATATAAAGAAAATTGGTTGATCAGATAGGCAAATGACTTTTTCCTTTTTAACACACCCAGTTCAGAAAAAGAGTACATCCAACTGAACCTTCATAGCCAGTTTGGTAAAGAACTCTGACCGTTTAATGATAAGAAGATCCTAAATCAATCCCTAGATGGATGAGCATTTGCATATAACAAACCCTAGATGAAAAGATACCCTTATGCTCCAATCTATCTACATTTCAAGATGACGAAATACCTGTAAGTCCTGTTTGGTAGGTATAGATTGTTACCAGAGAAAGTAATCTCTTTCTTAAAATTTAAATTATTACGTTTGGTTCATTTTTTTTTTTATAGCTAAGAAAGTAAAAATTTTCCTAATTTAAGAAAAGTAGTGGCACTTTCCTTAGAATTTAAATATCAATATTTAGGTTATTTCCTCATGAATTTAATCTAAAAATACACTAGACAATTTAACCCTTCTTTCTCTCTCAACTCTGATACTTTAAAATATATAAATTTTGATTTAATAATTAAAAACATATATAATAAATATTAGTTTATAAATAATAATTTTTAAATTATTTATTTTAAAA
>JANZLH020000089.1:454338-481450 GCA_026770325.2 Erythroxylum fimbriatum | reverse complement strand
CTAATTTCACTACTTTCTTCATTTAATAATCATAACTTAAGAAATAAATTCCTCACTTTATTCCAATCAAATTAAAATCATCAAACTAAAATCCTCAAATTACTTAAACAAGCTTAAAAGGAATCGGGGCCCAACAGTTATAGCACATTTAAGCATCAGTAAGTTATAAGTCATCTCCTCTCAATCTCTTAACTATACTTTAAGTGTTCTCCTTTTTTTTTGTTTCTTGTAGTTCCAACACCAAAGCTTCAAATTGATCCAAATAAAGGAATTGTATCCTTATTCGTTAAGGCTAAAGGATAAATTATTACGTCTAGTTTAGCACTCTTTTTGGAAGATTGTTTTCACCATCCATTATTCACTAATAATATAAGAATTTCTCATTGAGCATAATCAGTTGTCAAAAAGAAAATTCAATAACAATTCTCAGTGAAAGTCCCGCTAAAATATGAGGTCTAAAGAGGTTTAGTAGTACATAACCATACATTACAAAAAAAAAAAATTCATACGTAGTGAAATTGAATAAGATTGTTGAAGTCATCATATGACAGTCAAGCTTTAGTTTGCCAAAGTCTGATTCAACCTTTCTTTGAAATTGTCAACCAATAAGTTTATTTATTTTTAAACACCTCATTTCATTCGCATTTTAGTGTTTCACTCAAACTCTTAACACACAAATGATTATAATATCTCAAACAAAAAAAAATGGATAAGACAAATACAAGAAAGTCAATTTTTTATTGATCTATTTATAAAGAAACAAGATAAAAGGCTCTAATTACTTCCTCCTTAAAGAACTTTATAATACAACTACTCAGAACTTTCTTACTCAAAAATTCTCAATAAGGACTTCCTCTCAAGATATTAAATTTATCTTATAGATGGTTAAATGTGCTTAATATTGTACAAAGGGAGTACAGAGGATGTTTTGTTATAGGATTATAAGAACTTATAAATCAAATAAGCTTACTCACTTTCTCCAATAACTCACCAAGTTAGTGAGAAGTTGTTACTTCTTCTACTAACTCAACCAAGTTAGTGGAGAGTTATGCTTTTTTTGTCACTAACTCTAATTAGCACATGGAAAAGAAGATCTTAGAATATGCCTACTTTATTGTTATATTATCAGACTACTTCTCCACTACTTAAAAAGTGTTCTCACTTTGCAAGTTAAGCCTCTCACTTTCTTTGTCCACTATTTCATATTCTTACCATATATCACCACACCATTGCCTTTTAAACTAGAAAGTGCCTTAATGAGCCTTTATTTAGCTATCCCAATCCTCCTCAAAGAACTCTACAATACAATCACTTAAGACCCTCCTACTTAAAAGTCTTAACAAGAACTTTCTATTAAAGATATCAAACCTCTGTTACAAATAATTAAATGTACTCAATGCTTTATAAATAAACTGCAAAGGGTGCTTCCATATAAGTTTATAAGAACTTAAGTACCAAGTAAGCTAACCTACTCACTTTCTCCACTAACACACCAAGTTATTTAGGAGTTATCACTTCTTCCATTTTTTACATAAAATTAGTAATGAGTTATGCCTTTCTGTCACTAACTTTAATTAACACTTGTAAAATAAGGTCTTAAAATATACCCACTCCATTGCTAGGCTAAATGACTACTAGCCCACCATTTAAAGAGGTGTCCCCACTTTGTAGATTACTATGTGTTGACACATCATAGCCTTTTAAACTAACAGGTTCCTTGATAAGCCTTTGGTTAGCCACCCTAAGCCATCTTTGTATATGGCCCATCCAAGTATGTCCATGGTTTAGTCACATTGTTCCATGACTTAAGTTAGCAAAAATCTTAACCACTATGTAATAAAACTTGTAGATTTTCATACTTTGTAACCTCCTTGTCAAAGTAAAGTGCCTTCACACACTTTCAAACTATCAATGTCTATTAACACTTACCTACTCTCAAGCTTTCATCGACATTGCTTGTCTACTTGTAAGTCTTTGCATTGTTCCCTCATTAACATGTCATATTTACATATCATCTTTATGAAATCTGAGTGCCAAACATTGGTTAAGGCTAACTAATACCTGACCAGTTATGTTATTTAAACTTAGGGTTTATCATTTAACCATTAGTAATTAATAGAATTTTCCTATAACTTTACTAAAATTTTAAGGGATAATAAACTAAAAACTATCAATTTTGTAAAGATTTATTGTAGCACCCCACTTCCGCAAGACCCGAACCCGACATCGACGGTGATATGCGAGTCTGCACCCCGCGAGGGTGGCGTGCTGCATCACTCAGTTTAACAGAAATCGGTATATTTTTTATCTCACTCTTTCTATTCCTTCTACTCCTCATTTTCAATAAATTCACATTTAATGTCAATTATACCAGGAAGTTGTCAATGAATACATGTACCACTTTTTATGCGAAAACATCCAATATTTATATGTATGCTAACATGATGCATGAGCAAGGAAATGCATTGTCTTACTTTCTCTTTGAGCTCACATGTACTGAACTTTTGGGTCCTAACCCTTAATATGGGGACGGGATGTTACATAAAGTCTAGGTCTAATTATAATTAATTTTAATAAAATTAAATATCTCATATTTGATTCTTGAAGTTTTTCAAACTTCATAATTAAGTATAACTTAACATAAATAGATTTTTCACTTTTAAATTGCTCTTCATATGTGGCCCATTAGATTTTTAGTATGTTAGCAATGATTATTTTCTAATTGAACAATTTGTAATCATATATCAAGATTAATATGACATTTAAATCATGATTCTCTAATGAAAAATAACTTCAATTAAATTATCAAGGATTGAAGAAGTATCTTCATGTCTACCCCCAGATTTTTGAGTGAAAAAGGAGTTCTAATGTGTGTTTTCTTCAAAGTAGGCCAAAAGTCCTAAAAAATTAGGACTTTGACATTGAAATATATTTTAATCCACCTAGGGCTTGATTTAGGACATAACCATAGCCTAAGCCATATGCCTTACTATTTTCTTCAGTTGATAGAAAAGAACTTTGGCACAAACATATCAATAAGGTGTAAATCTTCTAATTTCTTTGAGATTAATACCAAGCTTACTACACAACTGTGTCTCTCAACCATAGGTCTTCCTATTTCTTCTTTAACTTGCACACGGTCTCTTACACCACTTTACACGCTAAAATTACTAAAATATAACTCATTACACCCTAAACATGGTAATGGAGATAACGATAGGAGCTTATTTAGACCTTTTGTGAAACTTTAAAGTGAAAACTCACACATTTAGCTAATATTTTTAAAATCACATCAATGTTTAGGAAGTCCAAATTGGCTAATTGTGAAATTAAATAGGATAAATTTATGACCCATATATTAAGAACTATTAAAAACTTAACACAATTAGGATTTAGAGTATTACCAGTATCATTTTAAAAATATTGGAAATTAATGTGATACCATAGATAACTGTAAGGACAAATTTAGACTTTTTAAGAAATGTTCGAGGGAAATTCGTATCTTTTACCAATAACTAACATATAAAAGATAGATGAGAAAAGGGTTCAAAAAAATTAAACAAAAAATTAAGCTAACATGTGTTAGAAATTATACATCGACTCTTTTAACATTATTTTTTAAGTCTTTAATATAATTATGTTATGGAAACATAATTTCTTTTACATAGAGTGACAACTATATTTTCAATATTCATTTATTTATAAGCAGGCTTGGTGAAAAAATTGTTTAGTTCTATTTTGATATTTTTAATATTTAAAATTTAAACTTATGCATAATAGAGGCTAAACAAAGATATAAGAAAATAAAAGTAAATAAAAAATGAAGGAGATACTACACTTTTCAAAAGACTTTTTAGTTGTATAATTTATGTTACCTAAAAATATTAGATAATATTTAAGAATGCATAATAAGACTTACACAACAATCTTATGAATATCATATCGGACTTCGTACTAGATTTGGTTATGATACGATACGGTACTAGTACTAGTACTGGTCAATATCAGATATCATTTTGGATTTTTTTAATTATAAATAATTTCTAAATTTTATGAAATTTAAAAATAATTCCTTAATATATAATGTTTTTTTACTTTACTTCAATCATATCTTAAGAAATCATAATAATATAAAATTGATATAACAAATACTTCTTTATTTTTATTAATGTTATTTTCACTTATTTCTTATAACTTAAAATAAATTTAATTTCAAATATTATCTTTACATATTTTGAAATTTATTATAATCTTTTTCATACGAAAAATTTAAAATTATTAAATATGATTGTATTAAATTAATATTTTTAACTATGTAATATTAAATTAATATTTTTAACTATGTAATGTATAATCACTTTGTATAAATCTAATGAAATAAAAAATATTTAATACATTTTTATTTTTATTTTTTGTTAAAAAATTATATACAATTTTATCAGATTGATGGGGAAGCTCCTACACTCGTCCTGTCAATATCATCACAAATTCTTTTCCATCTTTTATTGGGGCTTGCTTCATTGGTGTTTAATTTTTCCAAAAACTTATCTAGCTCCTCTTCATCAATGATGGGAATATCATCATCTGGATCTTGAGCATCCTGGAAAGGAAGGGGTTTGAGTTTGAGATGGTCCAGCAGTATTCAAGCCTTGATCTATGTTATCTTCATATCCAGTAGGAACATCATGTAGTTCAAAGATGTTGCGATCTTCGGTGTACTCATAAAAATCTTGCTTGTAACAAATTCTTTTTGGCAAGATTTGTAACTTTTTTGCTTGACAATAGACATCCATCCCAACAAGTATGTCAGGAAGATTACTCTCTAATATTTTTGTCAAAATGACACAACTTGGGAAGAACTTTATCCAAGTCCTTCTCTTTGTGATAAAGTCTATCTTGAAGGATTTGTCGTCAGCTATAGTAAAGTATTCCTCATAAGGATGCTATTCTTCTGTAGGAAGAATATGTGGTTTTATAACACTTATATAAGAGCATGTATCCATTTAACTAATAGCTAGGATTGGTCTGTGATACTTTTCTAGAAGTAATTGGGGCTTGCCATGTTACTTCTAGCTTCTTGGGCTCTTGCTTGAAATAAGACTGCTTCCTCATGTACATTGATTTGCTATCTTCTTCATCAAGAGAAGAAGTTTCATCATCAGTAGATTCACAATCAGGGAGTGCAAACAGTGTCTTTTCATCTTTTTGGACTATTATTCAAAAAGAGACTCAATATCCTTGTCATCTTTTATGGGCATCATAGCTTTAATAGATTGCAGGATTTTCATATCCTTGTTGGTCCTTTTTGGGCATCTTTTTACATAATGACTTGGTTGTCCACATAGGTAACACCAATATACCTTTTTAGTTTTGGAAGTACATCACTTGAAGAATCTTATCCTCTTTTCTTCCTTCTGTTGAAAGGGTGAACTTTTAACAACTTTCTTTTAAAATGTTTCTCCATCTTTGTCTTATATGCAAATTTCTCTTTGTCTTTGTATTTGATCTTTAACTAGGGCTTCTTACACGCTTGTTTTAGTTGAGGTCCACCTTTTAGCATAACTTTGAAAACTTTTATTGTTCACACAATTTGTCAAGCCTTACCAAACTAATTGGTAGATTTCTTTAAGAGAGATTTCAAACATATCTCGGTGAAGAGAACTAATTGCTCTTTGTAACTCTAGTTGCAACTTATTAGGAAGAGAAACAATAAATGTGTACCGAAGATTGACATCGTTGAATTCATTAAGCATATAATTTTTTCAAACATTCGTTCAAAATGCTTTTGCAAATCTTTCTTGTTCATATAACAACATTTTATTTTAAAGTACTCATATCTGCTTTATAGATCAACGAGCTAGAAAAATCCAATGAATTCTTGATGAATCATTCCTAACAAGGAATTGGTTTCTAACAATTGTAAGACTTGCATGCATCTATATTCACTAAGGCTTCTTTAAAATTCTTGTCATTTTGGAGACAATTTGTCAAGATATCTTTAAGAGAAATATCTAGCCTTATCATTTTAAGATCTATCCAAGAACTTAATTCATGTAGTCAATCTCTCTATTTTGTTAGTGGGATATCATCAAAAGTGAACCATGGTCTTGAAGTAGGTTTATAGATAAGAGTTACTTATGATCTTACTGGTTCAGTTATTAACTCTGCATCTTCAACTTCTAGTTCAACTTTTGTGTGTGGTTGAGAAGAGTGCGGAACATCCATCATCATTTGAGATATTTGAGTGAGATCTATAATCTGTTCAAAGCTTTTTGTAAAAGTATGACTATCGAAGCTATCTAGAACTATATGACTTTTAGATCTATTTGGAACTGGTTGAAGGATAGCTATCAATTATTGATTGGGCATAAGATATTTTTTATGTTTAGGAAAGGTCTTTCTTTTGGTGGAGTTTTAATTTGTAATGGTTGAGAAGTTGATGGAATGTCTCTTATTGGTAGGTTTGGCTTGGAAGGTTTTGAAGGTTCTGTAAAGGTTTGTTTGAATAATGGATATGACATTTTGAAGACTTTTCAATAGTTAGTAGCTTTAAGATATGATGAAGTGTTATAAGTAGGTCTTATAGTTGGAAATGTCGAGGGGTATGGTTCATATATAGCTCTTAATTGTTCTTCAATAATATCTAACTCAATTCTTTTGCGTTCTTCTAAAACTTTTTGTAGTTCTCTTTTTTTTTTCTTAGAGAAATTTGGTCAATAATAATGTTGGTCAATATATCTTCTCAAATTAGAATCAAATTGGTAGCTTGATTGAGTATGTAATTGTCACATTTGAAGAGATATAGCATCAACATTTAAATTTAGTCCTTATGTCTGTTGGGATAGATTATCAAGCTTTGAATCAATTCTATAAAGGACATTGTTTTGTGCTACAACATTTTGTGTCTGCTAATTTAATACTTCTTCTCCCGAAGAAATTGGTACATAATTACTATTTAGATCGATACCTATTGATCTTGAGTACAGCCTTATAGATACCCTAGTTGTTTTATTAGTTTGAGTTTCCAATTGTAAAAAGTCTTTTTCATATGGTCTCATCATCGTACAAGGAAATGGTTTGGGGATCTCTTTAAGGATTGGAGAAATTATTGGCACAGAGCATCTTTATTAAATCTAGTGTTCCTTTTCAACTGCTCTCAATATTTCACAGAGATCCTTCGATACCACTTGGGAACCTTAGCTAGAGGGTTACAGTCATATTAGGAAACCATCGGCGATATGATAAAATGAACCACTATAAGATGATTGTAGCTAAGGCTTCAGGTATACTAATTGATCCACAAACCTTTTATCTCTCAAGGAGCGTCAAACTCTCAAAGCTTGCCTCTTAAGGATCTAAGCTAACTATTCTTCCTCGTATAACTTAAAACTTAAATAGGATCATAGGTCAGATACTTTCTGATTCATATGATCCCTATAGAAAGACAAATGTAGAGCATACTTGTATCTTTGTATGATAAAAGTAAACTTATTAGAGACTCAAGTTTTCAAAGGAGAGAAAGTTTTTAAAGAGAAGCTATATGAAAATACATAACTTTTATTAAATGGCAATGCTTCTTGGATACAAATTGAAACTTAGTTACAATAGAAGTCCTTTGCCTGTGTAGGCAAAGGAGATAAATATCTATAAACAAGAACAAGAACAAGAACAAGGTCACTTCACACTTTAAATGAATAAGAACAATATCACATCAACTATTTTAGATAAGAACAATATCATATCCATTATTCTAGATAAAAACGATGTTACATCATATTATAAACAGATAAGAACGAAGTCACATTACAAAAGACACTAATATAAAGACAAGTAACTTTAAATAGAGGGACTCATCATCCTTGTCGGATATGTTCTTGCCATGATTGCAGATTTGATGGTGATGTAATCATTATTTTATATAGGAAAAATTTTAAGTTTTTTAATTTAATTCTATTTTTTTCTAAATGTATAATTATGACTAGTATTTGACCAATAATTGTCCAGTATTCTAGGTACTGACTGATACCAACCTAAAGAGTAATACCAGAGCTTGGTAAAAACTGTTTTGTTTGATCTTGATTTTTTGACTAATCCTGATCGATATGAAACGATACTCTAAACAATGATACGCAATATGTCTAAGTTAAAGTCTTTTTAATTAAAAGAGAGAAATAATGTTGACAAGAAAAATAAGAATAAATTTAACAATCAATTAGAAGCTCAACAGACCAAGTTGTATGATCCAATATTGTATTCCATTGTCAATCTCAATAATTAAACTACTTGATCCTCCTCATCTTTTTATGTACTTACCTTGGTTGTAAGGATGACACTGGGGCAAGAGCTAACTCGAATCTTTTCAAAAAATAAAAAGAAAAAAATGACATTATTTTTTAATAAAATTACATTGTTTTGTTTATAAGAGTCGAACCTTAGGCTAGACTGAGCCAGGCCTATGCAGACTCTCTAAAGCTCAACTTTTTAGAAAAACTCAAACAGAGACTCAATTAACTAAGACTTGATCCATTGATTTTGCACCGACCGAGCCCACGCCTGGGCCCAGTTACTATCTCTACTTGATTGATTGGACTTTGATTTACCTTTTTTTTCAACTTTTTAAAATAAAAATCCACTCAGACAACTTGCAAGAGAAGGCAAAGGGAGGAATCGTACCCTCCTTATCCTTCGCATGCAAGCTAACGAGCTACTAGAAAAGTAGGAACAGGATTTAATCAATTCAATTTAATACTTTAATATAAATCTAAATAATTACTTGTTTCGTGTTGATAACTAAGGAACAAGATCTTCTGTCCATTTTTATGGTGTTTTATTGTGTCCAGTAAATTTTAGCCATTTATTTATGCGGATCTCGCGTAGACTCCATATAAATAAACGTGAAATCTGCATAAATAAATGGCTGAAATTCACTGGACACAATAAAACACCATAAAAACTGGACAGAGAATATAGAAGTGTATTAAAAATGTACGTCTTAGTTCTTATATTTAAGGAATAAATTATTATATATTTTTCCAAATTAAATTAATCATTGCTTTACTTCATTTATATATTTATTATGCCCAAATAAAACGTGGGCCTTTGTTAGTGTGGCGTGGCCCCGTTTGTAAAAGTTTGTGTGTATATATATATATATATATGTGAGACAGTAGATAGATTGGTGGAGCTCTGGTGCCCATACCGCTCTGGAAATCCCCGAATCGTTCCATTTTCAATAAACGCAGTTACTATTGGGCTTCGGGTTAACCAAATTAGATTCAGGTGCTTCAGGTGTGTTCTTGGAGCTTCAACTCACAATTATTGTGCTTCATCGGTGCTTGGTTTATTGGTGGCTTGAGTCGGAATTTGATTTTATGGTTGGTAATGTGGATAGGTGTTTGATTCTGTCGGCCATTTCGAGTGCATTGGGCGGGTGTACTCTATGTAGGTTGGTTAGGTTCAATCAGATGGTTATACAAGTAGTAGAAATAGTCTTCATTTAGCGTTTGCGTGTCATTCCTTTGTGCGAATGTTTTTCTCTGTGTTGGTAAAAATGCGACTTGGCATTTGGTTATCTTTGGTGTGGATATTATGTTGAGAATCCTTTGGTCGCCAATTGACTATGGTTTATATGCTGGATAAAGTTGATGTTTTTGGTCTCTTGGGTTTAGTTTTTCCTACTTCCTTTGTGATGACTCAGGGACTTTGGGGGGTAACTGTGTCCCCTTTGCTACATAACGATTGCAGACCTGTAATTCTTTCGAGAAAGTTTTGGATGCTTTTTCATTTAACATTTGCTAGTATTTGTTAAGTTACTCTACAATCGTCTCCTTTTGATGAACTAAACTAATTTTGATAATCTATTTTGCTTTGTTAAAGTATACAGGAAGATGGAATTATCTGCTTCAAATGTTTCTAAACATGAAAGTGAAGAAAAAGCGTTGAAGGCTTTGCTTGAGGCATTTGGTTCTTCATTGTCTCTTGAAGCAATAGCTTCTGCTTATTGTGATGCGGGAAAAAATGCAGATTTTGCCTCTGAAACTCTGAATAATGTACTGAAAAGCACATCCACTACATTGACTCATGCACCAGTTGTGGAAGAGAGCGGTGGAGAATCCGCTGAATCATCTGATAACACTGTGTTTGAGAAGTTAACTCGAACAAGAGCTTCAAGACAAAAACTGCAGCCAGCTTCTGCTGGCACGATTTCAGGTATTCTTGGCAAAAATTATATTAACTCTGTGCCAATGACCGATGAATCTATCATGACAATGAAGCCTGTAAAACTAAATGCAAACGAGTGGCCAATATCTGAACTTTGGGGAGGAGAAACTGAAGATACTCAACCAGATAATAGAATACACAAGGACATGGAAGATTTTTTGTTCAAGATGCTTGGAGATGGCTTTCAACTAGAAAGGGATGTGATACAAAGAGTTCTTGGTAACTGTTTCCTTCCTATCTTTAATGTTTAAGTACTTAAGAAATCTTTCCTCTAAACGAAGATTCGTGGATGATTAGTTTGTATGTCAACTTTGATATCAATTCTTGGTGAATTTTATTTCTTACTTCTGTTGCCTAGTTGATTAAACTCTATATCTCTACTTTTTAAGCATTTATATATGCCTCTTGTGACACTTTGCTTTTGTAGCTCTAAGATTTTCTATTTACTAATCTCCTCTTGCCTAGTTGATTACTATCTATATCTCTACTTTCTAAGCATATAGATATGCCTCTTGTGACATTTTGCTTTTGTAGCTCAAAGATTTTCTATTTGCTTGATTTATCATAGTCCATACAAAAGATAATGTCTTTGATTTACTTATTAGTATATAGTATTATGTACTTGATTTCTTGTTGAGGCACTAATTAGGTATTAAATTGACTGTGTAGGTAAATGTGGGTACGATATGAATCAGGTATGAATCATGTCTTATTTTTTTTGCTTAAATTTTCTTTCTCCTTTTCTCTGCTCATTTGACCTTGTCAAAGTGAAAATCAAGCAAGTAATTTTGTATGGCATCTATTTTTCATCATAATACTCTAATAGTGTTGGTTGACATTTAATTTTGAGTAATTGTATAAAACAATCACAAACTTTCAAAAAGTTCAATTATAGCACAACTTTTACGCTTTATCAATGAAATATGTGAACTTTTCTTTTTGTTCGTAGCCTACTATTTGTCTTCATCCAAGAACCAAATTAAACATTTGGTTTTTCAACATCTTTAACTATTCATTTTCTTCCCGACACAACTGGATTCAGAAGAATGAAATGACTAGTATAGACTTCTATGAACTCTGCACTCCAAATTTAACATGTTATGATAGCCTACACATGAAATGATTTGTTTGGTTAAGAGTAATCTTGGGTGGAGGTTGACAGTAGGCTACCATTGAGAAAATATTAATTTGTGTGTGTTTGGTTACAAATTTAAGGTCAGGCTATAGTAGAAGATTACTGAAATTGAATGCATTCTCACATAATTATTGTTTGTAGATTTTGTATTGATGTTTACATGTGGGATTTTAAATGGTCGATTCCTAAGTATTAGGTATCTTCACAGTACAGAAGGTTCTAGAGAATCAAAGGTGTAGATTTTAGGTGGCCTTCAGGATGTGAAACTTTGGCGTAACAATAAAAGTTCAAAATTCTATTTTATTTGTGTTCTTCAACCAAAAGGCCTTTTTATGGCTGGAAGTACCTTTTCAGTTATTGTGCTTTATTATCTCTGATGGACATTGGAACGAAGTAATTTAAGTTCATTCAATTTCCAAGAGACTGCATGATTTGGTTTTGGTGCCGGCACAAATGCTGGTTTCTATTCTGCATTTGGTTGCACTTTTGACTTCATCCTTCCTTCTTCACCTTTCAGAGCATGGAGAAGCTTCTTGATCTGTCAGCAGTGGATTCGGATGACAAAAGCAAGTATCTTGGAGCTTCCACTGACAAGGTTAACATGTTTTAAAAAAATTATATATTCAATGGCTTCTGAGTCTGTCCTTTTGTATATATGTGTATGTGTGTATTTATATAGCAAAGACATGTCATTTGAAACAGAAATGCTAAGCTTCTCAATCAGTATCTGATTCTTCAGTTACACCTTTTTCTTGCAGTTTAGAGATGTTTTTCCCAATTCTGAAGGATCTTCATGCCAAAAGACATCGCAATTTATTGATTCCTCTGGAGGGTATGCTACGTGGAAATTTATAAATGAGATCAAAATTTACTATTTTAAGTATGACAGCTTCTGTTTTGTTGAGTAGTAAAATTATTGTAATTAACCATTTTTTTTCTCATTAGGAGGGATATTTCTGCTTATCCTTATCATTTTTTAATCACAACAAATTCTTATACTCTTCCTTGGTGCAAATAGTATCTCAATTACAAATGGGGCAAAATTAACCGGGCGAGAGCAACAGAGAAATGATCTCCAGATGGAAGTTTTGGCTTCATTTTTTCAAGCTCCTGAGAAACCTAAGGAAGACGTACCTAAACAAAGAGTGAGGTCTACAAGGACTGCAAGGAGGCCTTTGGCACTTGGAAAACTAGTTGAGGAACCTCCAACGGATTCTATCTTAGAACTGAAGGCTAATTTGGTTAATACACACCAGCACAGTAACAGAGGTGCGTTCTTGTCCATATCCTGAGATAGGTAATATGGAAATTATAGCAGTTATTAAAGCTGGAACGAATCCACAGCTTGCTAGTTTTATTTCAGTTATTAGGAATCTTTGCCAAATCCTTGATGTTCAAACTATCTCAGTGTGACTCCACTATTCTCCCATTGCTTGTGGCTGAGAAACAAATGTTTGTGCCTATCTAATTTTCACACACACTGCTTCTCTTACCGTTCCTTTATGTGCACCTCTGCTAAAAGAAAATAGGTGGACATATATTGCACTACTACAAGTACACATCGATTTGTGCACACACAGAATTCAACTTCCTAACAGTAAGTTATGATTCCCAACAACTTACTAAGGTTTACCATTGGCATTATGTCATTTGTAAGTTTCATCCAACATTAGGGTTTAAAAACCAGTTTTTTGTGAAACTATATGCAAGATTCATTCGGGGAATGATCTCCTTTACGTGATCTAAGAGTGTTTTGTCTCCTTCCATTCTTAGGACAAATATCCAATTTAGTAGTTTTGGCTATATGCTAGGATTTGAACTGATAATTGTAGAAGCTCAATGTGAAGCATTTTGATACTCAAGAACTGCTTCTGTTATTACTGCTATTTAATATAATGTTGCCATCATAGTGAGGTTATTAAAGTGTCACTTGCGGTGCATATCGTTCTATGACTTAGAACATTATCATATTACTTAGGCCTTGAATGGTGTCTACTACCTAGGGATTAGTATCATTCTCTCGTTCATTAGTCCTTTGGATTAGTTTGCTTAACTTCATTGCCCCTTCTTTCTGTCTTAACTCTTCATGTTTGGCATTTTCTTGTTCCTTGCAGATGAAAATCATGAGGATGGTTATCAGCTTCTTCGTAAAGCTGTTTTGGAGTACCGGGCAACAATGAAGGAATACTACAAAGCTGTAGGTTGCTTTCCATTTTCCATGACATGTCTCTGATAGATTCTCAATTTCTAACATTTTCTAAGACAAAAAGGATCATGGAGTAGTCCAATACATTGAGGCTTGGCATAGGATCAAGTTTGTGGGAAATGATTCGAAATGCTTTTGGTTTTTCTTTTGCAATATCCTTTGTAACTAAGTTGAGTTTTCTGAGTGTTTGTAGAGGCCTAGTGCATGAATGGCAATGGGCCAGCCCCCCAATTTTTTAAAAATAATTTTCTTAAATTTAAAAATGTAAAATAACACTTTTTTTTTAATTGAGTTCGGATCTGGGCTGCCTAGGCCAAGGCCTGCCCGAGGCCCAACTCTTTTACTTAGAAAAATTAGACCTCAGGCTAGTCTGGGCCTCAGCTAACACTTGGGTCTCGGCTCATGGGCCGGCTCATTGCCATCCCCCAGTGCACTTTGTTCTTAATGCTGTTTTTACCCAATGTAATTTTTGGTATCACACTGTTGATTGTCATTTAATCCTACAATGAGAATGTTAGAATCTTAGCTTTCTATTTCAGGCTGTGGATGCATTTGCAAAAGGAGATTATGATAAAGCAAACAAACTTATGGACCAGGTAAATTTCCCGACTGCCAACGTATGGCATTTTGAATCAGTAATCCAAATTCTCCGTTTTCTTTCTTCTTTTTGAAATTAGAGAGGCCCCCAAGATTAAAACAAGGCTTTGCTATTGCCTGATGAAGCTGTCAGGATACCAAATCTAGTTGTTGCATTTGCCATTAATGGAACTTACAGAAGTTCCATTATATTGAATGAGTCTGGAGTACTAAAGTTGTCTCACTCCAAACGATTGCATATGTAACATTTCTGTTTGCAAATGCTGTTGATATCACAGGGTCACTTCTTTCATGAAAAGGCTCAAGAGGCAGATGAAGAGTCTTCACAAAAAGTATTTGAAATCAAGTAAGGGATTTTCTTTCTATCCATTTTCATCTGTACTTTATGGTAGTCTCGATTGGCTCTATCTTCTCTTTAATTCCTACATTGTGTTCACGTTTGCAGTAACTCGAACACACAGGACGAAATATCACTTGACCTGCATGAGCATGGTCCTAGGGAGGCCATTCGCCTTTTGAAGTGCCATATTTCCCGCCTTGCCGGAATCCCATGTAACTCATAATTCACTCTCTTTCTTTTCTAGTTTTTCCTTGAAATGGATCATATAAAGGAGAGACAGTCTGAACCCTTCCCTTTGTCTAAATGCTTCATCAGCGTTCAAGTACCTCAAGGTCATCGTCGAGACGGATGAGCGGGATACATCTAAGGGCGCCCGTAGAAGACTGGTAATATTTATACTTCTGGCCTTATTGATTGTGCTTACATGTCTCGGGGCTGATATACGGCTTAAAAAAGGAGTTTTAGGATCATATTGAAAGAGATATCTACCAAATATAGATCCCTTATAAAAGGGAAGGATTATTATATGCTCTGAAACGGGTTTGATGCCTCTGTGTTATGTCCTGGGCCTTCTTTAAAACAGATCCACATCTAAAACTTATAAGGAAAAATTAAAAAGAGAAAGCTACAAGACAAAAGGAACTAATTTAATGAATCATGACTTCAAGCCTGTCTTGGTGAGATCCTTAACCTTACCACTGGATGGAGGTAGACGGCTCTCAATCTATATTTTTTGATGTGCTATTCAGATGCGGCAATAAAATGCTAACTTTGTAAATAGGACTTCCTTGGGTAGCAGTTGTTTATTCTTTTTATCTCTTATCTTTTTGGTGTGTGTAGATCTTGAAGCTTTTGGAGAAAGATTCCATTAAATGGACTGAAGGAGAAAATGCTGGAACTGTACTAATTCATGTGGATAATATCAACCCAAAATCTTTGAGTTTCGTGAAATGATAGCTGAGCATGGAATCGAAATGGTTTTGGTAAAAAAGACCATGCATTTGCAAACGCTCGCCAAAAGAGTATATTTTTCTAAAAGGTTGAATATTTAAAAGACAATTTGGTAAGGAATGCGACTCACCTGGAAGGTCCGAAGAGGCTTTTGGTTTGTGTTTTGCTTTGTCCTGTCGGTGGTCATGGCCCTCTACTTTTTGTCATTCGTAGTAGAGACAATGGCCTTTTATGTCTGTTTGTGAGTGAAGTGAGCTCTTGGAAGAATGAACCAAAGTTAAAATACAACTTTGTTCAAAGGGTAAATCTGTCGTAGAAAAGAATATTGTCTAACCTAATTTTAATTAATTATGTTATAATATCGTAAGTAATATTTATTATAAACATAAATAATAAGTTTATCATATAAATATTTTACTTTTAAACTTTATTCATTTACTAAAATAGATCAAATTTATTTTAAAACTTATTTAAGAATATATATTTGAATTTGTGTATTTAAAATTATTATAAATTTAATGATATTTAAAATATAATATTATTATAAATTTGATTGTGTTGAAAGCATAAATAAACTAAAAATAATTTTTGTGATTATAGTAAATAAATGAAAATAAAAAGAAACCAAACTAAAATCAGATAAATTTTTTAATTAAAATTGAAAATAAAAGAGGTAAAGAGAAAGCTAAAAGAAAACAAATGGGAAAGGCAGCAAGTACTTAATTTTATATAAATCCATTTTCAGCTTCTAAGTACAGGGGATTGACCAAAGTCCCATTCCCACCAATCCCTTTGATGAGATTTGATTGGAGCAAACTCAGTTGTTTAATAATAGCATATTATGTAGGACCCAGATGGTGGCATCATCCACCTTAAGTCCGTCCACGATTCTTCAACAGTCAAAAACACGTTTGATAAATGAAAATTTGGGGCAATGAGGTGGGGTGGATCAGTGATCAGTGATCAGTGATCAGTGAGACGGTGGAAAAGAGGTTTCTGGGGTTTGAATGGAAATTTCAAGATAACCGTACAATAGCAGGTTGCAATTCAGTGAAACAAACAAGTTGAATCAGCATGTTTGTTTCAGAATAATCCTTTCTCGTCCACCTTACAGTGTTCACTTTTTCCTCATTGCAAGAATTTTCTTCGTTTCATCATCTGCATCAATCTTATCAGTTCTCATCTGTTCTAGAAGTTGATGCACTTCTTTGCCACCTCTTATATAGGCCTTCAATAAGGCATGATAGATTTCTCTGGTCATTGGTATTACACCCTTCAATGAAGTAACAACAGCTTCTGCGTCTTCAGCACTACCTTCATCACCAAGCCAACTTAAAGCACCTGTAATCACCGCAGGGTTTGGTGACCATCTTTTACCTTTCACACGCACAGACAGGGCAGTGTTCATACAATTGAAAGCTTTCATCACCTCCCCTCTATCAAGGTAACCTGCAGCAAGTCTGCCCCAACTCTTTGGGTCCGTAGCTTTTCCTTTCTCCATCAAGTTTCTAAGCAGTGCTTCTGCTTTGGCATACAATCCTTTCCTAGAATACCCAATAATGATAGCATTTGGTATTCGAAAATCATAGCAATTTCCGGATGATTCCCACTCTTTCATTACGTTCTCAGCATCTTCAAAAGCATCAAGCTTCATAAGAGATTCCACTATGTTTATGAAATCCCGGTTTATGCTCCTCTTACAATCAGATTTCTCTAGATTCCAGAGCCTCAAAACCTCTGACTTGATTCCCAAAGTTGCATATAGTGTTATTAGATGGTGATAGCCAGTTCCATCTTTCTTACAAAGCCTCTCTTCCGATTTTCTTAGAGCCTCAATTGCCTTATCAGCAAGGTTAGCTTTAATATAGAAATTGGCAACCACGGCGTAGGTGTTCCAATCCATGACAATGTGAGGTTGACGCTCCATCTCATTCAAAATTTGTTGCATTCCCTCAATATCGGATCGAGCACCATAGGAATTGATGCATATTCTATAGCTGAAGTTGTCAGGAGAGACACTGTTCTCCTTCATCTCTTTCAACACATGAGGGACCTTCTCATGTTGATCTAGATACGTATAGAGGCACATTATGTTATTGTAAGTGAGGGGTGAAGAGGCAAAACCCAACTCTTTCATTTTCTGTAAGTGTGCAATGGACTTATCAGTTTGACGCTGTCGAACGTAACAATTCAGAAGAGCGCCGTATGTCTTATCAGTTTTATCTTTGTCCCTCAAGCTATTGAAATAGCTCTCGGCAGAAGCATACCCACGCACTCTACCAATGAGATCCAATTGAACAGCTTGTTCAGAATGTGAGAATATGCATAAGCCCTTGTTATTCATCCACTCGGACACCTAGACACATTGCAAGAACAATTGAATGAAATAAAAGAACCTTCAAAAACAAAAACATCACCAGTTTCAGATATGTCTTCCAATCACCATTACTGGGGGGAAAAAAACAACTAATCCTTTCAACCCCAGTACTCCAAAAAGAAAAAGGAACTAAAATGGAAGTTTGAAGTTATCCCTTGAGAGTCTCGTTTTTTCTCTCACATAAAATGCACTCAAATCTTTGAGCCCTATCCATTAACAAATAGCAAACTATTCTAAATTCCTCAAAACCCCCCACATGATTGCTTAGCAACAAAACAGAATACAATTCCAAAGCCACCAATGAAGCAAGAAAAGGGCATCAAACCTCAAGAGCTTGAGTGAAGCGGTTCCGCCGACGGAGATCACGAATAACCCGTTGAAGCTCCGCGAATCGAATCTTTTGACCGCTATCGAGCCAGTTGTCCAGTTCAGGTACCACACTAGTCTTGGGGTCACCTAAAGGACTGATCTTTGAGTACAAAGTAACCTGTTTGGTTCTACAAGTGTAGTAAAATCTGCTAAAGAATGCATTTTGATAATGGGTTAGGGATTTAGAGAGCATGTTCATGGAGATGAGGCTCTCGAGGACAGAGTAAGAGGGGTTTTGGGAATAGGGTTTAACAAAAAAGGGTTTTGGGGTGCAAGCGGATCGATTAGGCTTAACGTTTTGGGCTTGGGCTGTCTCTTTACTAACGTTATATTAGATGTAGTTGATGACTCTGATACCATTTTTGACTCGGGTATTATTTCTTTTGAATTTACTATTAATTTGAGTATCTTAACAAGTTTTTCATTTATAAGATATAATATTTTGGATCATTTTTCATAATTTTGTTCTAATGATTTTTTATTTTTATTAAATTCATTATAATTTTGAATTAAAGGTAGTATTGTAGCCATTATTTCTTTTAATTGAATTTCAATATTTATTTGTTTATCTAATAATTCAGATAATTGTTTAGTAATACTCTTAAAGTATTTTTATGGTGTTCCGTTAAGTCTGTAAGTTGAGTTTTAATAGTAATTATTTCTTTGTCTAGATGTTGTTATTGATCGAGTTCTTCTTTTTCAGTTGTTTTGGGGTTCAAATTTTTTTTGGATTATTAAATTATATATTCGATCAAGAATTTCTTAAAGATCTAGCTAAAGCAAGAAAACATTTGTAACTTAAATGTAGTACAAAAACTCAATGGACATGGATTGATAAAGATACAAAAACTATAAAATTATTTAAAAAAATCTTTGTAAAGATTTACCAACATTATATAATTATAATGCTAAGGATAGATTAATTGTATAAATAGATGCATGGGCTGGCTGCCTTTTGGCACAATCACCTAATTCATAGAAATATTTTGTATGTAAATATATCAATGAGACTTTTAATCCCACTGAAAAGAAATATCCTATTCGTGAAAAGGAAACACTTGCATGTATTAAAACTTTAAGAAAATGGAAATTTGATTTATTAACTGTTGAATTTCATATTCAACATACCTTGTTGGACATTGCCTATCTGGGATATTTGTAGTTGGTGGTTGGTCATTGGATATTTGTTTTTCAAGAAGAGTAACAGTGGCTCATAACTGATTGATCTCTTTTGTTACAGTGTCCACTTGTTGTTGAAGTCAGTTAACTCATTTTCTTTTTTGTTGAGTGATTCCTTTAGGTTGAGGATAGTTGTTTCCATTCTCTTGTTAATATATCCGCAAGATTGTTAATAGAATATTTGATATAATTAATTTGAAAATTGTATTGATTTAATTCGAGATGCCATCTACACCTAAATATTCGATTTTTTGTTGTGCTAATTTAATTTTCTTTTTGCTTAGAATTAATCATTTATGCTGACATCTAGATAAGACTTGTTTTATTTTTTGTGAATGATCTTCTTTATTTTTATTGAAAAACAATAATATCATCTATATAGGCTAATGAAAAATTTTCTAATCCTTCTCATTTATTATCATAAATCTTTGATAAATTCCGAGGCTTATTTTAATCCAAAGGGTAATACATTCCAATGGTAATGTTTATGTGGTGGACATATAAAGGCTGTTAATAGTTTTGTATTTTCGTGTAATCTTAATTGCCAATATCCTGATTTTGCATCTAGTGTAGTAAACCAATGGTGTCCTTTTAATCAACTAATAATATAATCTTTTCAAGGTAATTTGTATGCATCTCCTATAATAACTTTATTTAATTCTTTATAGTTAATTAACACTCTTCTTTTACCACGTTTTTGTTCGGAATGGTTATTTACATAAAAGGTTGGGCTGAATGTTTACTTGTACTAGGTGAGATTAAATGTTTTTGTAATAATTCAGAACATTCAGTAATAAATTCTTGTACATCTTGTTGTGTATATGGTATGTTATTTTTAGTATTAATTTTCTTTGGAAGATCTTTTAATTTTATTTCAATTAATTGGTTATTAATATTTTTTATAAGGTCAAGAGGATTTTCACTACATACTTTGTCTATTAAGGTTTTGATTTCATTCTGTAAAGTTAAATTATTAAGAAGATAAAATTGTAATTGATTTAATTTTTTAGTTACAAGTTGTAAAGTTTTATAATAAGTTGTATGATACATAAGAATTTTAAGAATGATAGATTTTTTATTTAAAGAATTTATTTTTGGTGTTTTTAAAGTTAAGTAATGTAAATATTGACAAAAGGGATTCTATAATTTAAGAAAATTGTTTCCTAAAATCAATGATAATCATGATTCTTGTTGATATATTGATGGTATTATAAAAGTATAATTTTCAATGATAATATTATTATAATAACTGACATACCAAATAGATTTAATGCTTCCATCTGCTATTCTTATTTTTAAGGGTTTGTTTAATTTTTTTCCAGTTGTTTAATAATGTTTTAGAGGCTATACAAATAGTAACACTAGTGTCTATATAAGAATTAACTTTTTTATTCTGAATAATCACTTAAATAAATGTTGTATTTAGATTCAGTTGTTGATTCTAAAGTTTAGAGGTCATATTGATATAATGAAGAAATTGTTGAGTCTATTTCATAGTCTGATTCTATAAGTTATAAATTATATTTTAATGATGAATTTAAAATATTATTTTTTCCTTAAATGTATTCCGGTGTTTTTTGGACAACTATTTGGATAATGACCTTATTTACGTAACTAACATGTACATTTTGTCTTATTTTGAGGACAATATTTCTTTTTTGGTTTATATTGTCTATAAGCTTTTCTTTTAAAAAACTTTTTATATGGTTTAAACGAGAATTGTTTAGGTTATTTTTGCCATTTATATTTATTGTATTTTTTTGTTTTCTTGTTTCTGATATATAGGAATTTCACATCCATATTGTTGAGGAACTTCATAATATTTAGAACAATATAATTGGATATCTTTATGTCTTAATTTTTTTTATATGTAATTTCACATCTAGACATTTTTGTGATATAATATTTCTTTTGTTATTGAAATAGCTCCACCTAAATTATAAGCTACGAAATTAACATTTGGTTTCATTAGAAATAATTCTTTTACCGTTTTATTTATTGGATAAGGTAATTTATGGATAAATATTTGTATATACATTTCTTGTTCTGTAAGAGTTAATTTATAATAATATTTTTTGAATTCAAAAACATATTCTTCTAAATAGCAAATATCACATATTCACATATTATTTAAATGCCATAAGGCGTTTTTTTTTTCTTTCTAGATTATAAAATAAGATTGTCTTATATAATCTTATATAATTAGATAACTAAGATTGTCTGTTCAGTAATATTCTATTTATGCCATTTCAACATACTTTGGATTTTCTCAACAAAAAAAAATTTCGATTATAAGATTTTTTTTGAACCAAGCAACCGCAAGCCATTTTCAATTTCTTGTTTATAGGAAATTATATCTTTTCCAATAAATTCTTTATAAATTTCATTAGTAATTACATGAAATGCTTTTGTTGGTTTGATAGCGTTAAGAAAATCAGTAGTATTTTTATTCGTATTCGTTATCTAATAAAAAATTTAACACAACACCAGTAGTTTTATAAATAATAAAATTCCATAAGGTACTTATATTTGTTAATCCTTCAAAAGGTTTTTCTAGTTGTATTACTAGTGCTAATCTATTAGACCATTCTATTAATAATTTTTCTAGTGATAATACACAATCTAAATTAAGAATTCCATCTGATCCTAATGTTATGTGTTTTGGTGAGAATTCTGCAGGAAATTTTCTTATTTTATTATCCTTTTGATAATATTCAAAACGATCTAATTCTTCTGTTTCAATAGGTTTATAATTCCAATTATAGTTCGATTGTTTATCTCTTTTTCATTTTTTCTCCACTTTGACATGTTTTTGGTTGTTCTTCATTCTTATGTTGATCTACATATATTTCTTGATCTGATTCATATCCATAAATAATTTCATCTTGGTCAGTTATAGGTTTTATGAGTCCATTTTTTAAAGAATTGTTCTCTAGTGTTAATTTGTTGACTAGTTGTGTAATTTATTCTAACTAGATGTAGTAGATGGCTCTTATACCATTTTTGACTCGGGTATTATTTCTTTTGAATTTACTATTAATTTGAGTATCTTATCAAGCTTTTCATTTATAGGATATAATATTTTGGATAATTTTTCATATTTTTGTTCCAATTATTTTTTATTTATATTAAATTCATTATAATTTTGAATTGAAGGTAGTATAGTAGCCATTATTTCTTTTAATTGAATTTCAATATTTATTTGTTTATCTAATAATTCAGATAATTGTTTATTAATACTCATAAAGTATTTTTAAGGTGTTCTGTTAAGTCTTTAAGTTGATTTTTAATAGTAATTATTTCTGTATCTAGATATTGTTTTTGATTGAGTTCTTTTTCAGTTGTTATTTTTTTTTAGTGATTCTAATAGGTTTTTCTAATCTTATTCCTAGTTCGATAAATCTAATAGATCTTTCTAGTCTTACAGATTTTGATCTTAATGGAGGTTTTTCTTTAAAGGGTTTGTTTTCAGATAAAGATAATCGTGAGCAGATGATTCTAATAATTTAATCGGATATTTTATTTCTGGTATTTATGGTAAATTAGTTCTTAAATTAGTACCTACTTTTGCTACATCATTAAATAACTGGTCAATATAAATTTTATCTATTTTTTTAAATTCAATACTATGACGTGAATTAGTTAAAGCATAACTAATATGAAAAGTAATTGAAAAAAGGTATTGTCCTATAATCATTAAATTTTCTGTATAAAATTTATAAGCAATAGTAATAGTTTCATCTAAATTACATGATTGTAAAGGGATTCCTAACTTTAAACGAGTATTAAAATTTATTTTTTCATAAGCTAAATTTCCATTGATTATTCCTATCACTTGATCATTTAAATTATTCACGTGTTTGTCTATGATAGCCATTCGTATTGGAGAGTCTATTCCTTCTTGGAAAGTAGATTTTAATAAAATTTGGACAATGGATAGATGTATATGTCCTATTTTATGTTGTTTTTTGTTTGGAATTTTCTGTAATTTTTTATAAATTTATTCTTGATCTACTAGATTTTTGCAGATATATCCATTACATTGGTCTATTCTGATAGGTGTTTCATGAATTAGTTTTCCATAATAAATAATATTCTTACGATTTATTATATTTTTAATGAGATGATAATTATTATCTTGTCCAACTTTAAGGTTTAATTATTTTTTGGCAATTTGTTTTTGTTTTTCATTTGATAATAATGTATTAATATGAAAAATTCTAGTAGATTCAGTTAATTCTAAAGTATCTACATCTAATATGTTATCTGTAGTGATTTATGACATATTAATGAAAAAGTCTTTTATGTTCAGTTAATAGATTATTCGTATTTTGTAAATCTTGACTATATGAATTATATAGATTAGTAGCAATATCAATTTTTTCTTTAATAGATATTAATCCAATATTATTAATAATTTTTTTTAATAATTATATAGTTCTTCATAATATTTTTTTTTATATTGAGATACTAAACTTTCAAAATACATAATCTCAGCATGTAGGTGATTACAGATAGTACAATAGTTAGTCATATATGAGTTTGATAATGTTCTTGAAGACGTTTATAAAGTTGTTTTATTTCTTCTTTTTCTTGATGATATAAAGTTGTATGATTATTAATAATATTTTGAAATGTCTTAAGAGTATTTGTAGAAGCATTAATAGATATAAGAAAGGTATATGTTGAGGTAAATGTTTTGATGCATTGCTGACTAACTTTTATTTTTGTATCCATATGTATTATTAATAAATTAATATATCTACAAGTAGCATAAATAGGCATTAATAATATATTTTTTTAAGGAGAAAAATGATAAGAATATTGTTAAATTTATAGATCAAACAATCACGAAGAAAATCTATAAGAATGTGTTTATCTAAATAAGTTAAACTAGCATATAAAAAGATAATAATAGGTTTAACAAAATAAATACTTATGAAATTAAAATAGATGATAAATGATGAAAAGATAAAAACGCAAGTAAACATACCTTATTGTCTCGTTTTCTCTTAAACACCAATTCTTAGGCTAGAGCAAAAAATTTAGAGGCTAGACAGGAGTATGAAAACTAGGAGTTTATTTTTCACTCTGAGTTATACCCAGAGCTTACATTATCTAGGAATGAGGATAGCAAAAAGAAAAAGAAAAAGTAGATTCCTAAGGAATCTGCTTTTATTGTTTGGTCGATAATTGACCTGCCTACTTTATATGATAAATAGTAAAATTACATAATTGAAGTTGACGACGGACAGGAGGAATCTGCTTTTTTTCTTTATTCTTCAATGATGGCGTCTACTGAAGAGTTATCATCTCTGTCTCCACCTTATTTTTCTTTCTATGATGTGGAAGGACAATAATTGTAGTGGTGTTGTGAGTGCTGTCGTAATCGTTGACAGATGACTTCCTTCCATTGATTTGATAATTCATTGAATATTCCAGAATTTGTTGAAAAAGATGCTTCAAACTATTTTATGAGTTAATATGATTCATTGGAAATGGATGTTTCGTATCCAGAGGTCATTAACATATTGACGCCTCTGTAGTTCAATTTGATTAGTGATTCCTGAGTAATTTTGAGACTTTGTTGATAGACTCATTCAAGACAGTGAAGATTGAATTGATTAATGAGATCCCATTCAAATTCATATTTCAGATTGTCATCAATAAGAGGGTGCATGCCATTGTTGATGTCAATTTGTATATATGATAGACTGGATAACTGTACGTCTGCTTCTTTGAGGGTCTCTACTTGTTTAAAAATAGGATAGCTGCTAAATACTTTAATAAATATTTCTCTTTCTTTAGCAAATCTCTCCTTTAACTGTAAGAATAAATCCGGCGGAAAATTCTGAAAGGATGGCTAAATTGGTTAAGTAAATGGTATCCATTAATCCACTTTCAAAGAAGAGAAAAGTGGTGAGGTATCTGCTTCAGGGAAGATAATTGCTTTTGGTCCATAACATCCTCAGTTCTGAGGGTAATACTAGAATATTTTCTTATCTTGTTTCCAATCATTTAATGCTTGAAAATAGTTGTAAAATATTTCAGAGGTTATCTTTTTCATTTATTCCTTGAGAGCTTTAGTAGGGATGGAATTGATTCTTTCCATGTTGATGGGTTTTCTAAGGGTTCATTAAAGTGGAGGTTGGTTGTTTTTCAAGGATTTGTTTATATTGAGGTTGTAAAGAAGGCTCTCTAAATTCTGCTAAGGCCTTTTCTGTTTTAATACGAGTGTTATAGCTTCAATGAATAATGGAAGACTTACCTATGATGTGAACAGCAGCTTTATTCCATTTATCATAGATACCGGTCATAGGTCTATTAAAAATGACATATGTCTTGGTTTCCTTGAAGTTAGTTTTTTTTTTCAGAGAAAGGGGTAAAGGTGTTTGGATAATTTGTTGAGGTGTTAATTAGCTGAATGTTTGGTTTTTGGACATTGGCTAATGGATATTTGTAGTTGGTGGTTAGTGGTTGGTGGCTGGTCATTGGATATTTGTTTTTCAAGAAGAGTAATAGTGGATCATAACTGATTGATTTCTTTTGTATCAATGCCCACTTGTTGTTGAAGATCAGTTAACTCATTTTCTTTTTTGATGAGTGAGTCCTTCAGGCTAAGGATAACTGCTTCTATTCTCTTGTTAATACATCTGCAAGACTGTTAGTAGAAGATTTGATATAATTAATTTGAAAATTGTACTGATTTAATTCGAGTTGCCATCGAATCAATCTCACTTGATTATAATTAGTTTTAATGTTATATTTGGTGAATCCACATAAATACTTAGAATCTGTTTGAATATGAAATTCAACAGGTAATAAATCAATTTTCTATTTTCTTAATGTTTTAATACGTGCAAGTGTTTACTTTTTATGAATAGGATATTTCTTTTCAGTGGGATTAAAAGTCTCATCGATATATTTACATAAAAGATATTTCATTGAATTGGGTAGTTGTGCCAAAAGACAGCCAACTCATGTATCAATACTTTCATCTATTAGTACAATTAGTTTATCCTTAGCATTATAATTATATAATATTGGTAAATCTTTACAAAGATTTTTTTTAATAATTTTACGGTTTTTGTATCTTCATCAGTCCATGCCCATTGAGTTTTTGAACTATATTTAAGTTGTAACTGCTTTCTTGCTTTAGCTAGATCTTTAAGAAATCCTTGATCAAATATATAATTTAATAATCTTAAAAATTTTTGAACCTCAGTTATATTTTTAAATGTGTGAGGAAAATTTTGTAATTTTTCAAGAATGTTAGGTTGTAATTTGAGAACTCCATTATAAAATTCTATACCTACATATTCAATATTTTGTTGAGTTAATTTAATTTTCTTTTTGCTTAGAAGTAATCCTTTATGTTGACATCTAGATAAGACTTGTTTTACTTTTTGTAAATGAAATTATTTATTTGTATTGGAAAAATAATAATATCATCTATATAGGCTAATGAAAAATTCTTCTAATCCTTTTAAGTTATTATCCATAAATCTTTGATAAATTCCAGGGGCTTGTTTTAATCCAAAAGGTAATACATTCTATTGGTAATGTTTTTGTGGTGGACAAGTAAAGACTGTTAATGGTTTTGTATTTTCGTGTAATCTTAATTGCCAATATCTTGATTTTGCATCTAGTATAGTAAACTAATGGTGTCCTTTTAATCGATTAATAATATAATCTTTTCGAGGTAATTTATATGCATCTCCTATAATAGCTTTATTT
>JANZLH020000089.1:398347-411272 GCA_026770325.2 Erythroxylum fimbriatum | reverse complement strand
AAAAATTCTTAAATGTCTTAAATAATACCAAAATCACCAAAACACATTTTAATCATATTTAACAATTCAATTGTACCAGGAAAATGTCATGAATGCATGCCAAAATGTTTATGCACAAATAAGCAAATATTCAAATATGCAAAGCATGAAACGTACTAAATTTCCTTAATATCCTAACTCCTAATATGGGGCGTTACACTTAACCCCCTATTATCCATCTCCGTTAGAAAACCTAATGGTTATTACATAAATAATGTCATTTCTTATTACATAACATAACATGTGTCATAACCAACATCGTGTGGATTGAAACACCCACATGAATTTATGATTTTTATGACATCATTTTTCAACTAATGATGTTGCATAAAGCTTTTCGTCTATGAGAAAATCATCTTCATTTGATGCTTGTGTTCGACTAGAGACAACCACAAATTTGGTTTGACTAAAGAGAAGAGATGACGTTCAACTAAAAATTTCTAGTTAGTAAATGACAACCATTTTGGATGTAATATTTGGGTTTTAGTTTGTTAAGATTTTGGTTTCATCAGGATTTTAGTTTACGTAATCGTTGTGTTTGGATTTATTTGTGGCAACTAATGATGTCGAATCATTAAGGATAACATAACTTTGGTTAAATGACTTGAGCTTATGTGGTTGTTGCCTTGATTAAACTATTTTGCTAGCTCATAATGCAACTATCCTATTAAATCTAGGGAGCTTGTTCTAGGTTGTTCGATGGTTAGATTTAGTTAAAGAGCTTGTTTTAACTAAACACAACCTAAGAGAAAACTGCGGTTAATAGACCTTGTTGTTAACCTATGATTAATAATTGCTAGGAGAGGTATGAAAATAACAAGACATTAAAGTATGCTTATTCTTGTGTAGACCAAGATTGAATTAAGATTTGGATTCCGAAATCCATTCATCAATTTTTATCATTTTTGACTTATTGTTTTAATTTGTTTTCATTAGTTTAGTTTCACTTTATTTTCTATACCAATTTCAAACCAATCCCCCTATCCTAAACACTAATTATTTTTACTACAAAAGCTTTACACTCACTCTTTGTGGAATGACCTAGACTTATCACTAGTTATAGTTTTAAGTTTAGTTATTTTGTGTAGTGTTACGACGCGTTAGTAATTTTGATGTCGTTACTGGAAAGTATGGTGCTTTTTTTATTCTTAATTTTAATTGGTGTTTTGTATGTATTTGTTTTTAATTACTTTTTACATTTATTTCTTGAGCTTTTCACGTTTGTTTGCTTTTGCGTATGAAAAAGATACAGTGAAGGGAGTATGCCACTGGCGAATATAATAAATTCTATTAGTGGAAAATTTCCCCATAACCTATATTCCCAACCCTATAACTAAACTTGGAGTGATCATACGAATTTTAGTTATGGAGGGGATAACTAGTAAAACTACTTCTTTGATGGGCTAAAGGATCTACAGCGATTCCCAAATCGAACAAAAGCTTCCTATTCTAACTCAATTACATCTCTAAAAGAATTAGTTATGTCTTTTGCTACTAATACTATGTCGTTTCAGTAGCAGGTGATAAAATTTCAGCAAGATACAACATCTAGAATCTAGAACTTGGTAAGCAAGATGGGTCAACTGATGGTAGCTATCAACTACCTTGAATCATAAAGTAGAGAGACGTAACCATCTCAACCTGAGGTGAATCTAAGGAATGTTAACGCAGAAACCTTATAGAGCGAAATGGAGTTTGAGAATCTTAAGAGGAATACTCAAGGGATTGCATGTGAAGAAGAACGTGAGTACTGAATCCTTAATTGTTATCAAGACTAACCCTTCACTCTTACTTAGAAGGTTAAAGAAATTGATCAAGGAAGAAATCTTCCAAGAGTGCAGGGACTCAGTAGAGATTAAGAGTATGAAGATAGGGAAGACGCTGAATGTGAGAGGTCATCAACTTAGGGCCTATCCTGAAGAACCTTAAGTGGAAAAAGCGCAAGTTTTGAAACCTAAAGATCATAACTTTGTCAAGTGATGAGGAAAACAAGGAGTCGAGCCAATGATAACAAACAAAGGTGCTTCTTAGCAGGAAACCTAAGGGCAGTTTATTTCTTTTTCTTTACATTTTCGCATTTGTTAGGATATGCATGTGTGTTTTTAAGTTACTTGTTTCTTTACATGTTTTGAAGTTTTCAAACAAAAAGAGAGAGAATCAATACAAACAAACAAACAATTTTCCTTTTTCTATTGCTTCTAAGACTATATAGTCATGATTAGAGAGGGAATTGAATAGAAAAAATTTATAGCAACTTGAGCATGTACTTTTACTCTTGTGATTAGTGAATACACATTATCTTTAGAAGAGTAGTGACTAGTGGTAGACATAAGCCAGTGAGATTTTAAGCCTTTATAGACTAACACATCCATATCAGTCTCATTGTCTTTTATTTATATGTGACCTTTATGACATGTATATCCTAACTCCACTTGGATCGTGAGTTAACAACAAGCTCTATTAATCTCGATTTTTCCTTAGGTCATAGTTAATCAAGAAGAGCTCGTTAATTAAGCCTAACTATCAGATAACTTAGAATAAGCTCTCTAAGTTTAATCGGACAACTACCTTACGAGTGATAAAAAGAAACCAATATAAGCAATAATCACATAAGCTCTGATTATTTAATCTTGGTTACATTATCTCTAATGATATAATACCATTAGTTGCCACAAACAAATTCAAACACGACTATTACGTATTCAAAGTTCTAGTAATGGGTTCTTATGAAAAGCAATCCAATGAAGCATAAAAATCATTCATACACAATACCCAATCAATAAACATAAGATAACGTAAACAATTTGAAAATAGGGAAACAAAATGACACATAATGGTGATATGCCTAAATGTGCTCCTCGACGTCGACTTCAACTACGAACCGGTATTGGTAAAGTTAACCCTCTATCTTCTTATCAATCTCCAAGAAAGACCCATGAATAGCCTCTGAGATGCAAAAAACTGAAGAGAGAACAAAGGAAATCACGTATGTTTTCACAAAATGTGTTTGTTGTCACAACTTAATGCTTTTATAAAAAAAATTAGGTTAAAAATGGGACAAGTGGAAAGTCATGGGCATGACTTGGTGTATCACGCCCATGACAATGTCGTGAGACACATCTAATGGCCATGATTTTTGTCATTTTTCATTCTTTTGCCATTTTCTTATTTCTTTTTCATTCTAATCCTTCTCCTTCTAGCCCTATAAAGACAATAAAGTATGAATCTCTAGAAGATGACTCAATAAGTATGCTTTCGGCTTACTTTAGCTATTATACTTCCGAACTGTGCCTAAAATCAAATATGAACTAAAGTGAGTATCGTAAGAATTTTCATATCATTAATCACTAAGTATTATGGAATAAATCTATAATCAATTAAATACGTATCAATTTCCCCTAAACTTAGCTTTTAACCGTCCTTAGGCAAAACATCAAAATCAAAGTGATAGACTAAAAAACATTTACTCATTTTTCATATTTCCTAAGAATACATAATCATAAGTAAAGAGAAACAACTTTCAAAACCATAGCAAGATCTCAAAATTCGATGCTCCTACTCATGATCAATTAACATTCATCACTCTTAGAAATTGAACAATCTAAAGGTATACTTAGACAAAATGTGTTTAAATAAGATATAACTAAATGTATGCTCAAACACCATTCATGATCATAACATTCCACTACTTTGCATATCATTTCATTTCTCCAACAATAAAAGTCACATGCATAATCATGAATCAAAGGACTTTTCTAAGGTTGTAATGAGGGTAAAGGTAAGGTGAGATCTATTTGGATAATGTAGCATAAAATTCATCAAGCTAGTGAAGCAAAAGTAATACTCAATGAAACATCAAGTGTACAGGCTAATATTCATTCAAAACTGGGTACCATCAGCTATGATGAATGCAATAATTATATTTCATAGCTTAAATATGACAGGAGATGGTTGTGAAAAGATGAAGCTCTACAAGAACACTTAGCCACTGAATTTGAAATGGCAGACCTAAGACAACTTAAATACTTCCAAAGTATTGAGGTAGTAAGGACAGATCAAGGAATTTCTCTTTCACAAAGAAAATACGTACTTGACCTGTTGACTGAAACTAGAATGCTTGCCTGAAAACCAGTTGAAATGCCTATGGAAATGAATCATAAGCTTGGAATTTTCCCAAATCAAATTACAACAATTATAGGGCGCTATCAACGGTTAGTTGGGAGGTTAATTTATCAGTCTCATACTAGGTCAGATATAGCATATGGAGTGAGTGTTGTTAGTCAATTATGCATCAGTCGAGTGAAGAACACATGGATGTAGTATACTAAATCTTGAGGTACCTGAAAAGATCTGCAGGAAAAGGTTTATTCTTTTCAAAGAATAGTATTTCCAACATTGAAGAATACCTAGATGTGGATTGGGCAGATGATCAAACAACCAAAAAAACTACATCTGTTTATTTTACTTGTGGAAGGAAATCTTGCAACTTGGAAAAGCAAGAAACAAAAGATTATTACAAGGTCAAGTACAAAAAGTTATTACAAGGTCAACTACAAAAGGTGAGTTTCGAGGTATGACTCGTGGGATATGTGAATTATTATGAGTTAAGCATGTTCTATCATATTTGGGGATTGAGCATACAAACCTATGAATGTTTGTGATGATAATAAGGCTGCCATTGAGATTGCACAAAATCATGTACAATATAATCGTGCCAAACATGTTGAAATTTACAAATATTTTATCAAAGAAAAATTATATCAAAAGATTATTCAGTTTTTGTATGTCTAAGTATGAAAGATCAATTTGATGATGTACTTACAAAGGCAGTTTCAAAAAGGGTGTTTCATAATTTGATTCGCAAGTTAGGCACATTGGATATTTAGGCTCCAACTTGAGGGAAAGTGATTTGGATAATATACTTCAATAAATATAATCTATTAGATTGCATACATATATAACTATATAAGGATAAGCATAACCTGTTAGATAAGATAAACATAGGAGCCTTTTAGAGTTTTAAACTCTTAAAATAGAATTCTATCCGAAGTGTAATTATATCTCGGTATATTGTTTCCATACGAGAAAAAGAATATATTGCAATTTTTATTTACCCTAAAATATCATTGTTTTACATGAATTTCGTGGGTAATGAGACATGAGACCATAAATTTAGGGCTGGCAAACAAAAGTGGTATATTTTAAGTATTATCTTTGTCAAAAAAAAAAAAGTATTATCTATAAAGGATAAGGATCAAGTCAAATACTTACTAGGCATAATACTGTAGCTGTTTGTACCTGACGGTGTCGGCATATTTATCCATACAACGAGCATACGCGCTAACACTTGCTTACTTTAGTTTTATGAAGTTCGCGAGTGTAACCAGTTTGATTTTGGACCTACTAGATCTCACGAAAAGGTGGTGATGTAATTTATTATTTTTGGACTTTAGGTCCAAGACAAAACTCCCCTCCCCTGGAGAGGTTGCTTCCACGTAATCTATTTTTATAGGACCTAAGTGGCTTTGTGCACAATAGGGATATGGATGTTTAAATTAGTGAATAAATTATAAGTATCATATGGATGTATTAAGATAATAAGATCTTATGTTAGTATCTCGAGGGTCGACCAACAGAACTTTACTTCAATCTAATCCTGCACTTTAAGAAGTGATTGACGAAGAGAAGCGCCTCCGCGAATCATTGTGAAGAATTATCTCTTTTTGAAGATATCCAAATTCTGAGATTTATTGGAACCTTTGAAACATGATCAGCCGCTGAAAATCTCACCGTTACCGTTATCATTTTTCGGTCTTCAAGCTCGATTGCCTATGTTCTTTTTCATTTTATTTTTTTGAAACCCTTATTTCTTAATTGCGTGGCTTTGAACACTTTTTAGTTTCGTTTGTTTCTTTTTTTATATATACAATCTGGTTAGAAGGTATTAAAAAAAAAAAGTGGGACGCAGGCTAATCATCTTCAAAAAAAGAGACAGATGCTTCAATGCCTTGCCAATAATTGGATGGATCAGTATAAACTTGAAGAGTTACACGTTTCGATGAATTTGTGATTGCTAACATCTTTGTTGTTATCTTCTTCTCTAATCGTAAGTACAATGGAAATGAATCATCGTGATGGACCAGTGAAAAGTATTATCGATATACTTCCCTGGTCATGACAATCACTGTCTATTCAGGAAAGGGATAAGACGAAAAAATCATATCTTCATCCAAGTCACCGAGTCTCAGGCAAAATTTGACCTACCGGTTCTTGGAAACGAGGTGCATAGAGGCACTATGATTTAGAATCATTATCAGTTCTGACTAGTGCTTCAACCACAGAGATAGATAAAAAGATGATTAGTTGTGTTCCCACCATATGGCAATAGCTTACGGAATGGCTTACAAAGAGGCATTTTATATAAATCGTGACATGATGCCATCAATATGATAGCTAGTGAACTATGGGTGATTGCAAAGCGTGCAACACGGCTCATTCATATTTCAAATCGATATATAAATGGATCATTATTTGGGATGGTTCTATCAAGTTGATGATAATCAAGTTAATTGTCATGGTTAAGATAAGTTTTGATTAAACGGTATCAGAAAACTAGATTGCTCTTATAATTTTCTCATTTTAATATCATTCATAATTGTGATTTGTAATAAAAAAAAACACACATGTAAGTTTTTTTCTCTTTATGTATTCATATTTTTACACTACTATATATTTGTTAAAGGATAACTATGTTAAGACTCTCTTGTCATTTTACGTTTTCTTAAGTTAATTCTCAAAAATTTAAACGTTCCAATTTGAATCTTATATTCTAAAAATGCTAGAATAATTTACCCTATTGTCACATAACTATTAAAAACATTAACAAAAATAGATGGCCACATGAAAGTTGACAATATTAGAATAAAAGTTAAGACTAGATTGTCATATTGGGACTCAAATAAAATATTGAAAAAAAGACTAAAAAAGAACGTTGTCATATATAGTGTTATATTATGATTAGAAAGGATGATTGTACTAAATTTTAAGTGTTATTGACATATTTATTAGTGTTTTATGTTAATATTCAAGACTTATTAAGTAATAATTCAAACATTTTCAATTATTGTTTTAACAACAACCACAACCCAGTTGAAATCTGGTTGATACGTGAGGTTTAAGAAGATCCAATAATACATAGTCTTATTCCTAAGTAGCAGAGAGACGGTTTTCGAATGGTCCACATTTCAAAAATAAATAACAACAACAACAATAACAATAACAACAATAATAATAATAATAAGTAGATAAATGTGCATATTTAAAAGTTTATGCTAAATACAATAAGGAAATATTAAAAGATCTACGAGAACGACAATGATCTCTTTATATGAGATTATTTATCCGTATCCTAGTACGTCAAAGTTTTCTACTATGAGTCATGTCCTCAGTAAGTTCCAGCATAGTTATATTCTTCATGATCACCTCCTCTCAATTCTTCTTAAGCCTCCTTTTTTTTTTTCCTTTTATAGTTTCTATGTACATTTTCTCTCATCTTCTCACTGGAGCATCTGAGTGCCTCCTTTTAACATGTCCAAACCACCTAAGCCTTATCTTTCTTAAATTTTCAATAATATTAGTCATCTTTAATTTGTCTCTTACCATTAAATTTATGACCTTATCTTTCTAGTAAGGTTGTACATTTAATGGAACATCCTCATCTCTGTCACCATCAGCTTATGACTATGCACTTATTTGATGGATCAACACTCCGTCCTATAAAGCATAGTTGACCTAATTGCTAAACGATAACATTTACCTTTAATTTTGAGTAGTACCTTCTTCTCATATATAACTTTTGATGCACTTCTCTATTTAAGTCACTCTAATATGATATGGTGAACTATGTCTTCATCAATCTCTTCATTGCTTTAGATGATAGATCCTAAATACTTAAAAACACTCTTTTTATGGTATAATTTATGAACCAATCTTTATCTCCTCATAGGTAGCCACCCTATGTCATGAAAAGTTACACTTTACATACTCAATCTTAGTTCTACTTAATTTAAAGTCCTTCAACTCTAACTTATCTCTCCAAAGTTTAAGCTTGACATTGACATCTTCTTTTGACTCATCTACTAAAACAATGTCATCAATAATCATACATCAAGGCACATCTTTTTGGATATTCTTGGTAAGCTCGTCAATCACTACTGTGAAAAAAAGAGGCTCAAAGAGGAGCCTTGATGTAGCCCAATATCGATAGAAAAATGCTCTGTATCTCCTTCTATCATTCTTACTATAGTTTTTATACCTTCATACATATCCCTAATAACCCATGTATAGGTCATAGGAATTTCCTTACTTTCTAAACAGCTCTATGTGATTTTCTTAGGTACCCTATCATAGACCTTCTTTAAATTAATAAAAACATATGTAGGTTTTGTTGTGGACCTTCCTAGCATGTAATATTCTATTAAACTTCTAAGGAGATGTAAAGCTTTTATTGTAGCCTTTCCTAGCATAAAGCCAAATCGATTTTCAAAGATAGATGCATCATTTCTCACTCTTTTCTCAATCACCTCCTCTCGTAATTTTGTGGTGTAACCAAATAATTTGATTCCTTTATAATTGTTACAACACTGGATGTCCCCTTTCTTTTAATAATTTAGTAATAATAGAGTGAATTATAACATAGTTTTAAAATATAGAATATTAATTATAAAATATTAATCATAAGATATCTAATAATTTCGCCAATCTATCATGAATACTAAAAAAGAGGTAAAGTAACTAATTGCGAATCTCATTTTTGCATAGCAGGGTTATGAAAATCTCCGCAAAACAACTGGTCGTATTATATATGCCAACTATCATTTGGCTAATAAGTTAGTGGACATTGAGGTTCCACGGGAGATATTTCTTAATACTATATTTAAAGCAGTGTTCGAATTCTTTATGATATACAATTAAAATGAGTTCTTGCTAATAGTAAAAAGGGGGCTTTGAATATAAGGGGCTTTTCTTATTTTACTCGAGGGGGTAAGGTGTCGACATTTTTTCATTATTTTAATTTATTTTTTGTATTTTTTTTGATGTTTTGTCTAATTTTAAAGGGCCAGTTTTGTTGTTGAGCTCAAATTAACTAGTATAGGAAAAAGGACAAAAGAATTATCGGCTCCTAGTAACTAAAATACTTTGGGTACAATCTTATTTGAACTGAACTTAAAATTAACTCAAATTTTACGAGCGGTTTCAGACATGAACTTTTTGATAACTTCAATGACTTCAGTTCCAGCTTCTGAGTAGGGATTGTTCGTGAAGAAACCATGCTCTTTTTTCTCAAACTCTACGCACTCTATACTCTTACCCATGTCTTTTAACCTCTTTACATAGTCCTTGGCTCTGTCTTTGAGGAGTTCATAGCCGCCAACAATCACCAAGATTGGATCAAGAGCAATCGGTTCAAGACACAAGCTACCCGGCCCAAATGGGTTCGCCATTGGGTGGTCTCTGCTTTCACCAGCAGGTATAGAAAGCCTCCAAAATCTGCGCAACAGTTTATATACATGCTTTGGTTAGTGTAGTGTAGCTTCTTAAAAGAATACCCGTTTGAATATGAAATTAATTTAGTATTAGCATGATAAACTTCGTAGTTACAAATGTTCTTTGTACGATATGTGACGTACGGGCTGCTTGTATGTGTGCTCCTCATACATGCAATCTAGTCGTTATTGGCGGCTTTGTCTTCTGTCCTTTTGTGTATTCATTTTCTAAGGATAACTTTTTGTTGGGTAGGCACAAGATAAGCACATGAAACATTTGTTATTCATAAACATTTCTTTTTACTGATATTAGTAGAAGAGGCAAGTTATGTTTGAAACTCAAAAAGGTTTGAATTCTATAAATCAGGTAATTAATAGAAGGGTCACGCAATTATTAATAATAGAAGGGTCACGCAATTATACATTTTTGTTTTTTTGTGTGTGAATGGTCAATTCAAAGAAAGGACATAAGTTAAATCTTCTAACACTAATTGGTTAGAATAAGACAACCTCCTTATGCTTCAGTGCTTTTATTTTTTAGTCTTTCCTACAGTCCATTTCATAAGTAGATTATACAGAGACAAAATTGCCAGACGTAAAAGATGGTTGTCAATTTGTCGAAGATTTTAATGTAAAAGTCGTATCTTTTGACTATGACCAATGACGCCCTTTTCTTCAACTCTCATTCCCTTCCGAAATGATCACAATACAGGTTTAGACATTAATTCATTTCTTCTCAGGCTTGTATTACCTGAACTCATTCTAATTCTAAGGAGAGATTTCAGGAACAAATTCCTTAACTGACTGAAAGTTCAAAGATAGAAAGACGCATGGAAAACGAACCTTAATGAATGTTATCACACCTCCTTAAACAGCTTAGCTACTACCTCTTAGTTTAGAATTATTGGACAAGACATTTACCCAGTGAATTACTTGTTTGTAAGATTATAGGTGCGCCAAGTAATTAAAGAGAGTAATTACCTACCAATTGTTACAAAGTTCATGTATTTGCTTTGTCAGATTAGATATCAAGAGAGTTACCTATCAAGTATCTCCAGGTTCAACATTCCTTCACTAGGCCCTTCCTCTGACCTTGTCCTTTCAATACCCCCAAAAAATGGAGCCATCAAGATATAACCTCGTACTTGAACCGGTGCCACTGGAGTTGAACCGGCCCCTAACCGAACTGCAATATGGTGTGCAATATTACCCCCAGAAGAGTCACCCATAACAAAAACCCGGTCAAAGTCAACCTTTTCCACGTTCAACCATGGATCACTATTCTCACCCATAGCTTGAACTTGCAGCCACTCCATGACACTAACTCCGTCGTCGACAGCAGCCGGAAGCCTGTGCTCTGGAGCCAAACGGTAGTCAGGTGCCAAGACAAGGGCATTAAGACCAGAGGCCAGCCGGAGACAACAATTGTGGCAGTTAGGCCACAGCCGCGAGCCGACACAAAAACCACCTCCATGTATGAAAACTACAATAGGAAGCTTTGCCTTAGAGGGTGAAGTTGGCTTGTAGAGACGGAGATGCAGGTCAAGTTGTTTGTCAAAGACACAGTCTTTGAAGAGGACCGAGTCGTCACTTACAATTGACATGGGAAACTCTATCTTGTCAGACCGGAAAATGGTGCCATCGCTGTAGAGTTGGAGGACTCCCATGCAATCTTCGAGGAGGAGAGGAAGCGAACCCATGTTCGTCTTTGGGATTTTTTTTTTCTGAGAGAGTGATCTATGGTTTTGCAAATGGGGATTGATGGAGAGGGTTTATATAGGCGAGAAGAGGAGAGATGGGTGAGAGTGGTAGAAGTAGACAGGCAGAGAAAGGTTTCCTTAGGAAATTTCTTTTTTTTTTAGAAGGTCTGAGATGTAATTTTGTGAGGGATACCGATAAAGATGGTCGCTGACTCCGAATTTTCCGTATAATATTACGATGTTTTATTCTGTTTCATAAATCTCATATATAAATGAGATTTATGAAGTAATAGTTTGTGGTTGTGATATCTCTTCCTAAGATTAAGAAATTATGAATTTCAACTTTTTACTTAGCTGAAATTGAGCAGGGTTAACCAAAGACAAGTTTCTCCTCAATTGCAAATTAGGATGGACCAAAACAAGTATATGACTAATAAGGATTTCTTACATCTCTTTTTTTTTTTTTTTGTGACTTCTGCATCTTTTTGATTGTCGACGATTACCCTTCCTATTTTTGTACTTCCTTCCATTTTGAATTCCCTGAGAGTAGCTCTCTCCATTTCTAACAAGCGCTAAAAGGATCCATCTCGTACGTAGTTGGCCTCTTTTTATCATAACAGTAGCTTCAGAGGAAAGCTACTTAATTTTGCATCCCCTACATATAGTATATATACAGTTAACATTCTTAACCTTATCATATAAAGTTGTCTCATTTGATAGATCACAAAATTAATATTGCTAGAATGTTGGAACAAATTTGTCGAGAAGTGGGATACTTCTGGGCGTGAATGATTATCCAAAGGTATTGAGTTGGTCCCTTCTATAATTAATTCCTTGGTCATATTGTCAATGTTTGGTAGAGAATATTGATGAAAACAAGAGCTATAAATGGATTCAAACTCTTCTTTAAAAGTTATCAACAAGTATTAGAAATATTCCTTAACTTGAAGATTAGCATGGATAGTGGCAATTTAAGGTCTCAAAAGACCTACAGCTTTTGTAATTCACACATTATTGTATATAATCTAGCCAGGTTGTGATTGCATATAATGAAATTATCCATAGAGTTGAAATTGAATGGCATCATTATATACAGGATAATAACTTTTTATAAATTCTCATACTTATTTAAAAAAAACTCTCGTACTTATTTAGCATTATCAAATTGTAGATAAAATTTGATTACTTTCACACATGTATTGTGAAACCATGTTAGGATCTAGTGATTCATATCATCCGAAGGTAGTAGACATTCTAGAAATATATCTTCCATTTCATCTATTTTTTGGTTACGTTTGAGCATCTCTCTGGTAATAATATGTCAATAACCTTATCTTTAAGAAGTTACACATTTTCTCAGCTCAAAAATTATTGTTGGATCCAGGGAAAAAGAACGAATTGCCCCCCTAATATTTCTTAAAAATTTTGAATTAGCACTTATCGTCATTTATGGTACTCCCTCCGATTCATAATAAGTGTCGTTTTAAAAAAACGCACGCTTATTAAGAAAGTTAATGAAATTATAGATATACCCTTATAAAACCTTTAATGAAATTAGCATGTAAGAGAAATTGCATATTAAATTGCCTTGAAATTGTGATCTGTGTAATTAAGATGAGAGAGAAATTAAAGGTTAATTTT
>JANZLH020000089.1:381055-398247 GCA_026770325.2 Erythroxylum fimbriatum | reverse complement strand
AAAGTAATATTTCACTTTGATCAAAGATTTTTCTAATCAATACTAATAGAGAATAATAGAACATTATCCCTAATAACTTTAGGGTAATGAATCCTAAAATGATAACTCAAATATTTTTATATAATTTATAATATATATATATAATGACTATTAATTGAGCTATCCTTTATTATAATATGTCATAAGTAATATCAAGACATAATAAACCCTATATAAAATACTTTGAAGATCTTAAGTCAAATAATCACTTATATAATCATTACAAGGAAAATTTCCAAAGGCATATAAGTAATGCTTCAAACGAAATTCTCATATTACGTTAGTTTAGTAAACTTGCTCTCTAACATGCATCCATGCATTTGTTTAAGTATCTCAATTATTTAGTATATGAGATTGACTACTTCCTTTATAAGGAAGAAAAATAATGCTACTAATCTATTTATGTTATATCAATATCTATTAACAATAACTAGGAATAATGGAAATGTGGTAGCTTGAAATCCTAGTTCTCTTAAATTAACATTGTCATGGTGTAGGGTTAAGTTTGAACTTGCCTTACATTGAACATATCTTTAATTTTGATCCTAATAAATTTATTAATATCTTAAAAAATATAATTCATAGCTCATATATCTATTATTCAAGAGGTTCTTTTAAATATAGTCTACATTTCCAAATTAGCATACTATAAAAAGAACTTAATGTGTGATCTATCTATTAATGTAACAATAATTTTAGATAATTATGACACAGTTAAAATAATTAAGATTTGGAAATTTAATAATATATCAAATCAGAAATTCTCATAAAACATTTTCAAAGTAATTTATATGAAGAAACTAAAAGTTTTCTAATATCAACAATCTCTTTGTAAATGCAAATTACAACATATTAATTAGTGATGATATGCTTCGATACTTCCTATAAGCTTAATACCATGCAAGTAATTGTTGTTAAGACAAATATAATTTTTTATAAGCTTAAAATCATGCAAGTGATTGATTTTAAGGCATACAAAAATTTAGATATATATAATAACAAACTTATATAAACATCCCCAATCTTTATATATATATATATATATATATATATGAGATAGAATTCACAGTTGTGATATTTTTGAAAATGATGGGTGGACCCTTCCATTTCCAATGATATTTTCTTGGACATGGCTATTCACATATATTTCTGAACCGGACAGCAGTATTCTTTTGCCTTGAATACCACGACTTAGGCTTTGTCCAAGGAAGACCAAGTCAGATAGGAATTTTCATACAATTACAACTTCCAAGCAATATCTGCTTAAAGTCGGCTCCCTCAGTATATATACGCTTTAGCACAAGCTCTGCACGAAATAATGGAAGATTTATCAGAAAACGAGTTATTAACGAATAGCAATTTTTGCATGTATAAGGAAATGAATGCAGCTTGGTTTAAAGTCCAACTGTCACCATGTCTCATTTCTGTTTATACGGTTAAAAAATCTTGGTTTCTGAGGTGTCTACTCATCATTATCATTCTTCTCATCTTCCCCAATGGAATTGAAGGTTCAAGCAGGAGCAAAAAGGTTACGGATATTGGTGCCATCATTGACATCAACTGCCTTAGTGGTAAAGAAGCAAAAACAGCCATGGAAATCGCAGTCCAAAACTTTAACAATGGCTCGAAACATCACCAGCTCTTTTTGCATTTCAAGAACTCTAGTGGAGACCCCTTACAAGCAGCTGATGCAGGTATGACTCAGTTCTTTGTCCCTTTTTTTTTTTTTCACAAAAGGCCTTTAGTGTTCTACCTTAAGACTAGTAGAAATTGAGTAATAATAGGATCTATCATGAAAATTTGAAATACAAATTTGATCCGCTATGGAGATTTCTAATAATCTGCTCTTATAAACGTTGGGTTTATAGCTCTAGAATTGATTACTAGTTCGTGGTAAACTAGAGTTGTAAGTATCAAGATCTCTGCTGTGATTTACGGCTACGTTGCTCAGTCCAAAGCCAGAATTGAGGCTTAAGTTTTCAAGATATAAATTTCATATCTGAATCTTCTTGCAGCTAAAGGACTTATCAAAGACAAGAATGTTAAAGTACTTATTGTGATGCGAACATGGGATGAAGCAGCTCTAGTTGCTGATATTGGCAACCGAGCTGAAATTCCGATTCTTTCATTTACTGCACCGGCAATAACACCACCATTAGTCTCAGTTCGCTGGCCGTTCTTGATAAGAATGGCCAGCAATGCCTCTCAAACTATGAAATGCATTGCAGCTCTTGTTCATTCTTATAGTTGGAAAAGGGTTGTGGTGATTTATGAAGATGATATGCTTGGAGGTGAATCAGGGAAATTAGCTCTCCTATCTGAGGCTTTACGTGATGTCGGTTCAGAGATTGAGTACCGCCTAGCTCTGCCACCAATTTCATTTCTATCAAAACCAGAGGATGTCATTCAGAAAGAGCTTATAGAGGGGCTAAAGACGATACAATGTAGGGTTTTTGTTGTTCTTCAGTCATCTTTCCCTATGGTGGCTCATCTGTTTGAGGTAGCCAATAAGCTAGGACTTGCAGGCAAGGACACGTCATGGATAGTTGCAAACTCCATCGCAGATTCTCTGGACACCTTTGACGCTTCTGTTATTTCTTCCATGGAAGGTACCTTAGGACTCAAAACCTATTATCCTTCCAATACTGCTCATTATAGAAGTTTTAAGGCAAAGTTCAGGCGAGTTTTCCGGCTTGAGTATCCAGATGAAGATGGGTTTCTACCTGGAATTGATGCTTTAAAAGCTTATGATAGCATTACAATTATTAGCCAGGCCATTGAAAGACTAAATGGTAACACTAGTGATCCAAAGATGTTGCTCAAGAATCTCTCAAATGTCAATTTCACTGGATTGAGTGGACAAATACATTTAGAAGCAGGTCAGTTGTCACACGCTCCTATGGTGATTGTTAATGTTGTAGGAAAGAAATACAAGGAATTAGGGTTTTGGATGCCAAACAATGGGTTCTCAGAGACATTGACAGCATTAAAAGGGAGGGAAACACTGAGAAGCGAAAACGGTAGTGGTCCTGTGATTTGGCCTGGGAACCTCACGGGAAGAGACCCCAAGGGATGGGCAATGCCTAATGAAAAAGAGCCAATGAAGATAATTGTTCCAAGCAGAACCTCCTTTGAGAAGTTTGTGACTTTTCCACCAGGTGGGAAGCGCCCTGTTGGCTTCTGCATTGACCTCTTCGATGAGGTGCTGAAAATTTTGAATTACTCTCTACCACATGAATTCCACTGCCATGATGATTCCTATGACCAGATGATCCAATCTGTCTATAACAAGGTAAAAACTCTTTTCCCAAAATCTAATAGTTCAGCATCTTCTTGGTCAATGTTCGATCAAAATTATGCATAAATCAGTCTACTATACTGGATTTTTTTTTGCATAATCTTTTGTATTGGTCTTCTGAAACAACCATTCAAACAAATCATTAAAGATGAGATGTGTTGATCATTAAAGATGAGATGTGTTGACCAAACTTGTCAAACAGAGCCAGAGTTGTTGAAAATTAAGAAAAACGAATCCAGTCAAATAATATCCTCATACCAACCTGCTTTTGTCATGCTCTGTCTTTCTGATCTCTCCGATGGCTTGGTCCAAGTTTGAATTTGGAATGCTACTATGAGTTTTTTATATTCTACTTCCGTTAAGCATTTTGCTTGCTCAATTGCTAATCCTCATCTCTTGTCAACGGAAGACATTTGATGCGGCTGTGGGCGATATAACCATCCTAGCCGAAAGAACAGAGTATGTGGAGTTTACTCAGCCATATTTAGAGTCAGGATTGTCAATGATAGTTCCTGCTAAGCCTGACGATTCAATGTGGCTGTTCGTTAAGCCTTTCAGCATGAAACTGTGGATAACGACTGGAACTATTTTCATTTACACGTCAATCATAGTCTGGTTCTTGGAACGCCAAAACAATCCCACCTCTCCTCGTGTTAACGGCTCATGGAAGACTCAAATTGGCGCGTCAATTTGGTTCACATTCTCATCCCTCTTCTTTGCTCACAGTACGTATGAATCATTCTAAATTAGACAGAATTAAAAGAGCATTTTCTTCATATATATTCACGAGTCAATATTGACTTTTCTTTCAGGGGAGAACATTAATAGCAATCTTGGTCGAGTGGTAGTTGCGTCATGGCTCTGTGTCGTGTTCATTTTAACATCCAGCTACTCTGCAGGCCTGACCTCAATGCTCACTGTCAAACGTATGAATCCAGACTTCTCTTACGTTGATGATCTAAGAAAGGACAAGTTATATGTTGGTTGCGATAACGATTCTTTTGTCGAAAATTACCTTAAGAAAGTAATTGGCTTGGACGAAAGCAGAATTAGAAAATTAGACAACGTAAAAAACTACATTGACGAATTTGAGAACCACAACATAGCTGCTGCATTTCTTGAACTCCCATATGAGAAAGTTTTCCTCAATCAGTACTGTAAAAGCTACGCTTCCACAGGAGCCAACTACAGATTTGGAGGCTTCAGCTTTGTGAGTAACAAGTTTAAATTTCTTTTATTAGTACAAAGCTCTTTGAAAGGTAGCAGCTATTGAGTGTATACGGTACTGTTTCCACATGCAGGCGTTCCAGAAGGGATCTCCTATTGCCGCTGATTTTTCAAAAGCAATTCTTATGCTGTCGGAAAATGGAAGGCTAAAAGAGCTGAATGATTTATGGTTTGCTCCGTCGTCTGAGTGTTCAAAGAATGGGAGAGATGACAATGACGTGGAAAGTTTGACTCTGCGCAGCTTCTGGGGTGTTTACGTTATATATGGAGTAATTTCTTTAATCTGTATTTTTGTAGTCGTCTTTCAATTCAAGTACGAAGGACAAGCAAACGATAATAACAATTCGAATCCAAGTCAGGAAGTTAATGCTTATAACAAGGTAGTTGAGATGATGAACTACTTTGGAAATGGGGAACGCAATAATTCTCCAGGAAGGACGCTTCCAGGTTTTGCGCGAAGACGCAGCATGGAGCCAAGGAATTCAGCCAAGTGGGAGAGTGTGAGCACCTCTGACAGTACTGCATGAACTGAAAATGCAAAAATTAGGGTTTCCTAACCCAAGGTTGTGGATAGCTTAGCCATTAACTATATGATTGCTTATGTTGTGAATAGGGTTAGAAAGCACAGATTAGCTTTAATGCAACAGGTGATTCAAGAGCGTATCATGGAAGATTCATCGTTATAACCTTGTACATTTTATACATTTCAATCACACATTATTCACTTGTCTTAATTTAAACTGTCCATGTGTTGTATGTTAGGCCTAATCCTGTGTTAAAAGAGGATATAAACGTGTGTTGGCAAGTAAATGTCCCTTCCTTTAGATCTTGCTACCTCAACGATACGAACTGTTGAAGACCCAATGAAACTAGGAAATGCTACAGCAAAAAAGAGCTTTAAGTAATATTAAATTTGTCACATTTTAAAATATGTTGCTTAAAACTAAAATAATGCAACATTTTTTAAAATATAGTCTTTAATAATATTAATAGGCAATGATAATAATGATTTGTTATCATATATTTTTAAAAAGTAACAAAATAAAAAAGGTTAATTATAAAAAATCATCAAACGTTACTCAATTTTATAATTGTAGCACGAACTTTAAAAATTGACAATTAAATTTAACACTTATACGTCTCATACTTAATTGAATTAACTAATTAAGTTTCACTACGTTGGTTAACTAAACTCACTACCCATGGTTCATTAACGTTTTTCAATTCCAAACGAAATAGTTTAGTTAAACAACTTAATGAACTTAATTAGTTAGTTTAATTATTAAGTCTGACGTGTATAAGGGTTAAGGATATCCATCTTATATAGCAAGTCACGTTAACAAAGTTAACAGAGATAATAGCTTCGAGTTAGAATTAAAAAAATGCAAAGTTTAAATATTTAATTGTCATTTTTTAGGTTTGAGCAATAATTGCAAAATTGAGTAAAGTTTAAATTTTTTTTTGTAATTAACTCAAATAAAAATGTTGTTGCTATAAAATTTTATATAAGTAAAAATTAAATATGTTATTACTTTAAGCAATAATTAAGGATGACAATAGGTCGGAATAGGCTCGCCCACCTACACCTAAGCTCGACTTAAAATTTTAGGTTCAAACTTAGGTCCAACCTCAGGCTTCCGGTTTTAGCTCTAGCATGATTAAGCCCGAGTCAAACTCGATTAAATATATTATTTAAATTTAAATATAAAAAATAACATTATCTTCTTTTAAAATTTTAGGCTTCGGACCAAGCTATACCGAGTAGCCTGAGCTCAAACTAAAGCACAAAAACGTTTTACGCATATATTATACTCTATATAATACTCTATGGATGAAAAAAGGGACATGTAACAAAACTTATGAAAGGACTATTTTTCATGTGAAACTGTTTGGCGATGGAGGCCATTGACAGGTGAAGTCGAGCCCTTACCAAGCACTCCCTCGAATAGGCCATCGATAAGTGAACTAATCAATCATATAGGTGCGATTTCTTTGGATAATTTGTTAAGGGTTGTTTCCCAATTTCTTTTTCCACCCGTGTCTTCCCTCGTTGGAACTTCAGATTTCAGTTGATAATTATAAACAGCTTCTGAGTGTTCGTGTAGCATTCATACTGTTTTGTACTCCCTCCAATTTATAATAAGTGTCGTTTTAGAAAAATGCACGTTTATTAAGAAAGCTAATGAAATTATAGATATACCCTTATTAATACTCCCATGAATTGCCTTGAAATTATGATCTGTGTAATTAAGATGAGAGAGAAATTGCATATTAATAAGAAATTGTGAGAGAATTTGCATATTAAATTGCCTTGAAATTGTGATATATATAATTAAGATGAGAGAGAAATTAAAGGTTAATTTTGAAAGTAAAATTATAAACATGCATACAAAGTCAAGAATGACACTTATATTGAATAATTAAAATGTATCTAAAACGACACTTATTATGAATCGGAGGGAGTAACACATTACAAAAATTCAGTAACAGAAAAGGTTAAATTTTTCTGTTTTTAAAATAGTATTAAGAACACCCTAACTCTTAAAAAGGTTAAATTTTTTGAAATTTTATAGTATATACAACAATAACAAAAATTCAGTAAAAATTGCACTGATACGTAAAGTCTGAAGAGGTCCGGTAAAAAGAGGAAAGAAGACAGAAAAGTTTAGAGAAAGAGATACACGCACAAATAGCAAATTCATATTCATGTCTTTGTAAAGGAAAGGTTATAGGTTTTATACTAGTTACAGCTACATGGTAGCTATAATATTTTTATATGTAGCATAAAGTAAAATTTTAAATATAAACTTACTCAAATAATTATATACTTTAGGATTGTGAACAAAAATACAACGTGAAGGAATACATACTTTACATTTCGATCTCATCACTCAATTTCTCATTTCAAGTTTAATTTAAAGCGGTAATATATAAAGCTATACGCAAGTTTCATCGAGCTATACTTGGGTTTTTAAGTTTGAATTTGGATTTAAAGCGTCCATGATATTATTATAACTGTGAAAGCGTCAATTATTCGTCTTAACTAGAGTCAAACTCAATCGACCTCAAGAATAATGAAAAGCTTTTAGAAGCAAACATGAGGGGGAATGAGCTTTCCTGGATTCATAGTATTGTTGGGATCAAGGGCCGTTTTAATTCTTTTCATTGTCTGCAAGGCCTCAACTCCAAGTTCCTTCTCAAGATACTGAAATGAAAAAGAAAATGTAAATCCCTAAGTAATTTGATCACTTAAATATCATTCTTTGGAAGGGAAGTGACCGGGTACGTACGAAGGGATGACAACGAAAAACAATATCAAAGAAACCAGAAAGATACCTTCATTTTTCCAGTGCCAACACCGTGTTCACCTGTACAAGTTCCTGGACACCAAAAAAAAAACCAAGAGCTATGTCATGTCGGTCTATTCCCGTGGTCTAAGATCTATAACATGGAACGTCACAAATTTTCCCTATCACTAGCTTCAGGACAAAAGGAGGAAAAAAAATGAAAATTAACATGCAAATAAGCAAACCTTTGAAACATAATAAAGGCATTCATCTATCTGTCTGTCTATCCATATATATATAAGTGCAGAAGAAAGAGTTTCCACCTTCCATTGACAATGCAGTATGGACCATAAACTGGTTAAGTCTTTCTGCTTCCTTCCGATGCTCCTCTTGGTTAGGGTCAAAAAGAATCACAGTGTGAAAATTCCCATCCCCCGCATGGGCAATAACTGTGCTGTAATATCAGCGAGAGAAAAAAACATCTTTGATACTTGACCATGATGAATAATTTTTGTGTGCGTATTTCAGTCAAACAAACCAATAGGGATGGGCATGCATACCAAACCAATGGTGATGAGTCAAGTTCTACTTTGGACTTGGATATCAACTCTGCAAGTCGGGATAGAGGAACACACACGTCCTGCAGAAGAACAAGGGAAATTAGGAGCGAAGAGGAAAATTAATATAGTTGGACTGAAAGGAATAAATTGCAGAAAATGCCCCAGGCATCAAGTATAGTTCTCACCTAATACTCCCTACCTTAGGCAGCATTATATTTTGTCATTTAGTTTTGTTTTTTCCTTACAGGAACTAATCAGAACACCATCTATAGCTGTCAATGTTCTTTGTCCTTCATGTGACTCAAAAAATTTAAGTGCTGCCAAACATGGGTGTTCAGAAGATACAACAGAAACTGATACATACCCATGTCCTCTACGGGTACATGCAAGGAGAAAGAAATTTCCACGTGACAAAGAAGAGCAGTTAGTTGTTGACCAATTCTTTTCTCTATTTGGTTCTACTGATCAATCTACCACTTAAGCACAAAAATAGGAAGAAGTGGAGTTAAGCCTGCAGTTAGAAATAGTGGCGACATTATCTACAACATTATCCGATTCTTATGATTTCAGTTTTCAGTTGTTTTCTTATAAATAGACTAAGTTGTTTTTGTTTTAGAACAGAGTTGATTATGTTAAGTTCTTTATAATTGGAGAGATTGTCCTTCTCGAATTGGACATTGCATCAATATATTTCATATTCAAAACACCAACATCCTTGAATCTCTTTGTTCTTATCAGAAACATCCCAGAATTTCTGCTTAACTTGACGACTTTAAACCTAACAGATTTCTTCCTTGAGAACCACTAACTAGTAACACCATTCACCAAGCTTGATCATTTACCAAAATTACATATATTTGAAAGGAATTTTAGATAACTCACCGAAATCATTGCCTCAAATTTGGGTTCCATGGCAAAGCAAGCCCACAAAGCCTCCTTCCTTATCTGATTCAAACCAGGAACATGAATCACTAAGAGGCGACAGAGAGCAAAGAATCATCCTATTTCCTCATGGTTAGCGGATGATGTACCGAGCAATTCTGATTTGTAGGGAACAGCAAGTAAGTCACTAAAAAACCCTGTTAAGTTTTCATGATGCCTAAAGGCAAAGCCACCTATACTTGGATTCATAACCATTCATTCCCGTTCTTTTTCCAACCCCCAAACCCAAAAAGTATGCCACAACCAAAAGAGCAAGGGATAATTACTGGAAAATGGTCTAGGTAATTCACTTTGACACAAATTAGAAAAGGGAACAAAATATAATGAAAACAAACAAACACTAAAAAAGAGGAGAAGAAAAACTTTGCGTTGTTGATGAAGAACCGATTACTGGACTAATAGCAATAGCATTAGGTAACATAGACAGCCCCGCAGAATGAAGCACACAATACAAGAATATTTTTAACCCCTATAGGAATGGAAGTAAACACCATTCAGTTTTTCTACCTTCCAAAGATCTTTCTTAGCCTCAGGATCTTCTGCAAAAACAAAATCTGAGCCATTGTGCTCAGAAACAATCTTCTGAACAATATGTGTCTGCTCACATGCATATGCATCTAAAAATCAGAAAGACATAACATATGTTCAGTTAGTTGCACTCACCAAGAGAAACTCAAGCAAGCAGGTCAATTAATGACAAGTGCGAGATAATTTTACATTTCTCTAAGAAAATTCATTGGAGCTCAGGTGATAGGAAAAGGAAGTATGTCTGGCATCATAGTTCTTTTCACCTATCAGCATTACTATACCATCCTGACACTCAAGACATGATTGCAGCATAATTTTCGTCATTGTTTAATCCAGATGAAGTTTCTATTCACAATCAACTAACATGATAATTTTCCAATTGAAATAGAAATCTTCAAACATACACTGCAACTGCCACCTAAAATCAATTGCTATTGATAGGAGTGAATAGCATTTCCTAAAACTAATTAATTGGACAGTCATGTTCAGTTAGAGTGAGAGCATAGTTACCCACTAATTGTTACAATGCTACGCATACATTAAGTGTATTCACAATCCCATTAGATATTAAAGAGATAAAATTAATTAGGAATCAATTATTCCATATTCAATGAAATAAGGGAAACAAATTATATCCTTTAACTATGAGAAAGAAGATACAAGTAAAATGAAATGGTTTTCTGTATCACCTGTGCCTATAAATTCAAACATCAAAGTAGGAAGTTCAGGCAAATTCTTCCCATTGGCCAAATTCAAAGCCCTCATTTGGACCTCATCTAATAACTCCACCCTTGAAACCTAGTACAAGTGAACTAAATATCACAAATGAACCAAAAGCACAGAACATGTACCATTTAGCACTACCTGAATACCAGATAACATAGTGGCAATGGCAACATCTGCTGCATCCTTAATTGTAGGAAAATTGCACCTTGCAACCTGCAATATGTTCAAACCAAGCAACAGAAGGCACCAGATTTTGTAACATCATGTCAGTTCAGTCCAAAAAAGACATAAGAACTGTAATAAATAAAAGATATGTCAAAATTTCCATGCCCATTCTGTTTTTGCTGTTATTATATACTGATTTCTTTAAGTCTTTAAAGTTCATGTTTATCTTATCTTTCATGTCTGTCCACTCATATAACAGGAATCTGGAACCTGCATGCGAATTAGGCATGCAACAACCACTCTTAAAAAAAATTATTTATAACATATATTGGAGGATCTTCATGGAGTAAAGCTACATGATGCAAAAACATGGGCACAATGACACAATTGAATAACCAAGTTTGAACACGTAATTTCCCACCATCTCAAGGAAACAGACCCATGAAGCTGCGAGGATATATAATAAGGAACAAAAGAAAAAAAATAGAAGTCCACCACTGAATGCTGAGGAAGCCTCTGAAGTCGTAAAGTGACCTCCGTTATGACACCAAGAGTTCCTTCGCTTCCAATCACTAAGCGAGTCAAATCATACCTTAATCACATATCCAGTAAGTTAATACTCTGAGCAACTATTTCTGGTCATGACAATAATATGTGAATCCTCTAATCAAAATTAAGACTAAATTAGCAATTTACCATTTAGTAGACAGAAGTTCTATGCCAACTCAAACAACTTTTAGCACAACTTTCACTCATGATCATGCCACTTTGAATGTATTAGCATTCCAATGCAACATTCATATAAATGTTGCCTCTAAATTCTCCTAGGAATCCCTTTGGAAGTCTTGTGCTACTACTATGACTTTCCAAACAAAACTTTAAGGAAAAGCATGCACGCATGAATTGATTGAGGTATGAAAAACACACCCTGCAGCACTCTTTCGAGCCCGAGAAGCTGTCTTTACCACATCTCCATTGGCAAGAACCACCTGGAGCATAAAGAGTATAAAAACTAACTTTCATAAAACTGCATTGCACATTGAGACGAAGAGACAAACCTTGAGACTGATAACATTGTCTCTCATAGTCCCATACCTACATGCTAAATTTAATATCATTAAAACTACTCAAAAGAACAAAAATTCTAAGAGCAATTTCACATAGGTTGATTTCTGACATTATTTTGAACCAACAAAAATAAGTTTAAAAAAGAAAAGACATTCAAGAACAAAAGTAACTGCAACAGACAATACATAGGTGACCAGTTAAGAGTTTGTGAAGACCTACCATTCAAGGACAGAAAAAGACAATAATTCTTAAAAACATGACAGCAGAAACAACCTTATCAACCAAGTAAATGAGGAGCTATCTTCACTTTTTAAGTGCTTGGTGGTTCTCTCAGAGATTGATTTGATGGAGATAAAAAATTGAAGCATTCTAGCAAGTCTTTATTGTCTGCTTATAACTGGAAAAAGAGATCGTGCAATATTCACAGTTTTTTCAGATTGTGAAATGTTTGAGATCCTGGCCCGAATGATGATACTACTTTGGTTCTAGTACATTCATAAGTTTTTTTTTTTTACTTGGCACTCTTGTGAATTGAAAACTTTATAAAAAGAATACACTATAATGCAAGCAACTATATCCTCATGAACATAATGGGTCACTGCCATTGACACAAATACCTGCACAAGATGTAACTAAAATTGCAACATTCAAGTTTGCATAATGGAGATGAAATGAAACCTCTCATTCTATTTTTAGGGAACAGAAAACCTCTCATCATCATGATCTAATATATGTTCCAAGTGTCATGATGTCTTGAGCCTATGATTCATTGTAGTTTCACTAGCAGGATGATAAATCTTTGTGGCAGGCATGCAGAAATGGAGAGTGGGAATGAGTTAAAGTGTTATTTCCTTTCATAGACATTTTTAGTTAATTCCTTCTCAGTTTTCTTTATTAGAAGCTTAATCAGAATAGGTTTATTATAAGTTCTTTTTGGGTTAAAATCAAATATCTATTAGGGAACAATTACTTCTTTTTCCTAATATGATTTGGTTGACAAGATTCTTATTTGAGTTTAACGTTTTAGTTTGTGAAGGGAGAAGTGGGATTTTCAAAGTTTTCAGCAGGGAATTGTGAGGCTTTCTCTCTGAAAGTGATTCTTAGATTTAGGTGTCATTATTAACCCTGGATGTGATTTGTAGGACCTATTGGTGCAAGTCTAATAATTTTATTTCTTCTAAATTTTTAAGACTCCTAGTTCTTGTTGCAAGTTGTGGGAGTGATTCCTAAATCCATCCTTTTCTTCTTATTTTTTCCAATACTAAAATTAAACATAAAAATTAAAATAATTCCAACAGCTCTAATTTGTATCTTATTTTTTTATCTGGCCGTGGTATATTCTTTCTGTCCTACATCAAGCAGCCTAGTAGGAGGTTGTGAAGCTCAAATGAATTTGAGTTCTTATCTAAAATGAACCACAAAGCGGTTGATACCCAGCTATTTTCTGTCAGAAAGTTAATTGCTTTCGCTTAAACTGTTCTATCAAAAGGAAATCGGAAAATTGTCTACATTTCATGGTAACATAGCAAGCATAATGAAGCCTCCAAAGAAGACGTATCTGGTAGGCCATATCAGGCAAAATTCTGGACACCAGATCTTAAGAAGAGTAAGATTATCCAGTGTTGAAAACAAGCGTCAACAAAATTGGATGTCACGATATCATCCAGTTCAGCAGAAGGAATTATGCAATCAGCTTTCAATTTTGTCCAGCGAAAGAACATGTAGTAAACGAACAATAATAGAAAATAAAGCAGGAACACTAGCAAACTACCTCACAGCTAAAGATCCAGAGCACCGTGTTGCGCACATTCCCCCAATGGTTGCACCAGGCCCTGCTTGTTAACGTGTTTAAGAAATTATAGTAATTGTGAAACCAACAAAAGTAACTATATGATTTATTTAAGGTACAATATTGAGTTGTTTCGGAGTAAAATAAAACTGCAATAAAATTGGATCGCCAAATTGCATTATGTAAGTATCAAGTATGTAAACAACTAAAACAAGTCAAGTGCCTAAACCTTATTTTCCTTCCTTGGTAATAGGGCATAAGATTCTATAATTAAATAAATAAATGAATCTCAGTAAATGAAATTTGAAGGTCGTGTTTCACCTGGATCAAGAGGAAAAAATAGACCATAAGGTTCCAAGTACTCATTAAGCTCCATCCACCCAATTCCAGGCTCAACAACCACATCCATATCCTCTAAGTGTAAGGCTTTCACACTCTAAAAGGTCAACAAGGAAAGCAGTAGAACAATAAGGTAGAAAAACATTCACAATAATATAAATGTGCATAATGCAATTACGAAATCAGTTCAATAATTTTACTATATCAGCAAGGTAGAAGAATTTATTGATCGAAAGGTTTCAACTTTGAGTAAACATGTCATTTATGTATTCTCCCCAAAGTTTGTATCATTTTTCTAACATTTAGATGTTACGCAGCTATACCTCTGTTCTTAAGTTAGTTGCTAGTCAATATACTAAAGAATCCAATTGAAACAACTGAAAAGATAACTGTCTACAAAAGAAAAAAAGGAAGTTTTTAAAAATTTACAACAAAAAGAAACAAATATGCAGACCTTCATCAGTGACATGTCAATGCAAACACCACCATGAGGAGATAAAGTGTGACCCTCAATTGACGTAGCTCCACCATATGGCACAATAGGTATCTGAATAGAAAAAATAGAATTGCTTGAGATGGCAGACCTTCCAACATCGATGATATTAAACATGAAAAGAGAGAGATGTCATCTCAATTGCTGGCAATTAGATTCCAAATCTAGTGGAATCATAGTCATATCATAAATAAGTACCACATTTAAAAGTGGAGGCTAAGTGATATCTATTAAAATGGAAAGCATAATCCTTGCTGGAAGAAGGATGGTATTTATTTTGTAAACATCATTGGAGATGGAAGGGACCTTATGCTTATCACATGATTTGACAATCTTGGAAACCTCCTCTTCTGACCTGCATGTAAAATATGTAAGTTATCTTGCATTTTCTATTGAATGGGGACATCATTTTTCATCAGAAAAGAAATACGGGCATAACTCTACGTAATAGCTAAGATAGTCATCCCAATGATAAAAATATCGTTGAAGTAATTTGAATATAAAATATTGTCTAAAGGAAAGGAAGAAAATCAAGGCCCAGAATCACCCTTACCTTGGAAAAACAACAATATCAGGTATATTAACAGCTTTATGAAAGCTGTTCTGTGGTTTTCCATGGAAGTACCTCTCATCATAATCTTCTGTAAGGTTATCCTGATAAACTAACACTGTCAGAGAGCATTTAGAAAAGGACTCCAACCAAATAACCTAATAGCATCTAGCATCTAGCATCTAGCATCTAGCATCTAGCATATATATTATTATGCACTTCTACTAAGTTAAAATGTTAAAGACCACAAATGCGTTTTGCTGTTTGATTGCCGAAACTTCGTAGGAATAAGAAGAGAACGAAGAAAAGAAGATTACTAAATCTTAGAACAGATTTCCTTTTCGACTGTTGCTTAAAGCGAAATACTATAATCTCAGATTCCTAATAAGACCAACTTTACAAAAGACAAGGAACTTTAAACCGTTCAAAGAATAAACAGAGAGACCATACCTGACAGATATCTTTCAATTCATCAATAAGCTCCTGCGGGACCTTACTGTGAGAACCCTTAACCACAAAGTCGGGGGTGGCTTTGCCCCCAATACTCTTACCTCTACAAGTATATCATAAGCAAAAGAAAACAAGAGTCACAACACATTATAAGAAAACAAAACCAAAAGAGCAACAAGTGACAACGAACAGAGTATCGAGATCTGAGGCGTCACAGAGGGATGGTGGAGTCTTGAACTGAAAGGCAAGCGATCCAGCAGAGGCTGCTAGAGCTATAGGGAGCAGAGACCTAGACCACAGAGGAAGTGACTTTTCTTCACTGGCGGCGGCTATTGGATACATGGGTGTGGGAGAGCGGGAATAGAGGTTACGGAGATTGGTGTAAGCTGCTCTTGAAGAGGAGCGTAGGCGAGAGTACCAGAAAGAGAAGGCCATGTTTGTGTTGGATTGGGACTGTTTCTAAGAATTTGATATAAAAGAGAAGGAGAAGAATGCTTTGGATTGAGTTTGAGCTTTGAGTCAGAAGTCAACTGTTTGTAATAACTAATAAATGACTAACATACCTCTGCCACTGCCAGTCTATAGTTCAAACTTCCTGCATGCGTCGTTTTTTTCTTTTCATTTTCGTAGGTTATGGTTTAAAAATCAAATGTTGATAATTAGTTATGTCAAAAACGAACGACTGTACTGTACTAGTGTAGGCCGGTTAGGAGCTTCAAAACAGAACTCATTAATCAACAACCAATAGCATATTCTTTACTTGCTTCAACCCAGGCACTTCAAGAGCCACCCTAAACCTTCCCCTCCGGCCATCTTTGCATCCGCAGAAACCAACGTTAGCAGTCATATATTTCTTGAAGATTTTAATGATCCCTCATTGTTATTGATGCTAAAAAATGACCCCCTTTGAATCTACAAACATCGAATGATACAGTATTGATAACCTAATTTCAAGAATCTAAAACTAAAATAAATATGAATAACTCAAAAGATCTATCTAATAAGATATTTTGAACATTTTATGGAAAAAGAGTTTTTTAATAAATACCTAAGTTTAATAAAGAACACATAGAGAAGGGGCTTGTTTGGACAACAGAAAATTAGCTGATTAGACAAAATCAGCTGTTTGACTGATACATATGTTTGGTTAATTGGCTGGTTGGGTAAATCAGCCAACTCAACCAGCCAAAACCAATCAGCTGCTCCACACCAGCGTTTGGGATAATCCCAAACCCAAAAAGTCAAGTTTGCCTAGACCTCTTCAGCTCGTCTCTCTCGTTTTTTCCAGAAGGTCTCGCGTTTTGTCTCTAATCTCTTCCTTCTTCGTTTTTTTTACTGGTTTTGATATGAATTTCACACTCTAATCTCTTCGCTTCTGTGTGCTTTCTTTCTAGGGTTTTGGTGAAAGTGTCATGGCGATGGAGCTAAAAACGATCATAACGATCTTCACTTTCTCACCTTCGTCTCAAAATTTTCCTGGTTATATCTTCAGTTCACTTCCATCAAAAGTCATCTCTTTGTTCGTATGGGTGTCTCATGACTGTATCTTAACGTTTAAAATAATTTAAGGCATGCGCTGCTTCTCAGAAGTTTCATTTGGCTTGTCGCCGGCCACGACTATCTCCATTTTGCTTCCATAAGTTTTACAGACTCACGAATCCACATTTTATTTACATAGAGGCGAGGATGTGTCCCTTTTATTATTATTTCCCACTCAAATATGATTAGTTT
>JANZLH020000089.1:302964-328762 GCA_026770325.2 Erythroxylum fimbriatum | reverse complement strand
TATATCCGCTGCAACTAATTCATTAAATAGAATGTGAGACCACTAGCAATACTTGTAGTAAACAAAAGTACGTGTGTTTTTAGTCAAACAAAAGCCTACCCATTACAAGATGCTTTTCATAGGACTACCATGGCAAGCATATTAAATTGGTAAATGCAATATGTAATGTTCTATACGGTGCTTTCCATTTAAAATAAATAATTCTGAATTTGTGTTTCCCATCCTCCCATTCACTAAAACATCGCTATTTTAATTCAGCTTTGGATTTTGAGATTGACTTCCAAAGCCACAAAGAAGCTTATCTTGTTTTGCCTTATATTCTCCGTTATAAGATTATCATGAGATTCACTTGAAAAATTAACTTTACTGCATCACGTTTTGCCTTATATTCTCCGTTACATGTACATGGCTCACCAAGAAGCTTAAAATACGCAATGAACGGTATGCAAAAACAGAAGAAATTTAATAAAACAACAAAGAACCATGAAAACAATGTATCACCTGGAAAGAGCGCTTGTGAGGCTCGAACTTTAGAGACCCAAATGGCAGGGAAGAAAAAGGACACAAAGAGAGGTGGTTATTGCCGACACGCAGAGGTGGAGTATGCATGCAAGTGTGGAGAAGCATTTCGAAGACGGATATATCGGAGTTAGTCAAGAGAAGATTCTTCAAGAATTTGCTTTGTGTTGTAACTTGTAAATTTCTGAGCTTTGTAGACACTTTACTCTCTGAGTAGGTCGTTGGCAGTGGAAGATAAGGTTCAGTTGAAGACAATCTGTATCTGACACAAGAAGATAAGAGGCCCCGGTTTCTTTCCTTTAATAAAACATTAAATTGATCTCCAAATTTTGTTTTTACTTTTTTTTTCTACCGGGTGTTTTACGTGGGCTCTAATTAAGAGAAGTTATCTTTAACTTATTTGTTGCCGAACTAATCTTCGCTTAAGTCGTGTAAATTTTTTTTTAACAAGCAAAACTTTAACTTCAAATTTTAAACAATTGTATATAAAAAAGTTATTCGAACCTGCAATCTCGCTTAAGCTGAAATAACTCGTTATTATTAATTCACCTACACCGGGAGTTAATTTTGTTTTTACTTTAGTTGGTCAATTAAAACTAAAACAAAATAATCCAGTTCTTTCGGAACCCTATTTAAAAGTATTGGTCCGTGTTTGATTTGTTTCAGCACATTTCTTTCTTTTCTACGTCGTTCTAGTTCTGAGTCAAATCAATTGCTTGGAACACGGCTGCGATTCAGATTTCAATAGCAATTATTTTTTTTCCCCCTCTAAAGACTAAAACTATCTTCAAGTTTTATTTTCGTTAATGTCAAATGATTTTTCTATTTTCTAGTTCTATTCATATTATGTGATAAATTTTCTTGAGTAATAACTGACTTCTGCAAAAAAAAATGCAGAATGACCCCAATTTAAAATGGTTTTTACTACATCAACCATAAATAAAAGATTTTATAAGTGAGAACTTTCAAATATTGCATTCTAAGAGATATCTCAATAAAAGTAATAAATAGATGGCAATTTAAAATTTTATTTATGTTATAAAAGATGAAAATAATATAGTGTGCCACTTAATTGTTAGTGCACCTAATGCACCACTTAATTAGTGCACCTGATGCACCACTTAATTGTTAGTGCACCACTTACTTTGTCATGATAGTATTTTATTAGAAATTTTGTATTATAAATAGAAGGGTTAACTTGATGTAAGAGATACCAATTCATAAGAAGAATGATATTCTCCTCTCCCAAATACTCTTAAGTTTTAGTTTCGGTTTTATAACACTCCTTTGAATTGTTAGTTTGTTAATTGATCTATGTGAAATATTCAATTCACAAATGAAATTATTGTTTACGCAGGAAGGTTTTATTTAATATATGATTAATTCATTTAAACATAAGATTTGGCTTTTTCAATAATAATAAGTTTGAGTCCCCTCTTTATTTTATGTCTAATTTTTGGAAACTAGCTTCTTATAATGAAGTGGATAATTTGCAATTATGTAAAAAAAAAAGCATGTGAGAATAATTAAAATTAAGCTTAGTATACTTACAAATGCATATTCATTATCCTATCTCATGGGTAGTTAAAACATATAACAAAATAGTCCATGGGAATTGGAAATAGAGACTTTAGGTAATTTAATTTCTCTGTGATTAATTATATTTAACTTAAGGTACTTGATTTCTCCATGATTATATTAAAATTTCTTTTATGATATGTCTTGAGTATACTCATTACTCAATATTGTCAATGTTTGATTAATGCTTTTATTTTGTAAATAATGTGATTTTTGCAATGTGCATTACCAAAAAAAATATGTAAGATAGAAATTATTGCAAGTTTTTAATGTACCTATATGTAATTTTTTCAATTTCCTCTACAATATTCATTTATCATTTTAATGTGTCCAAATCTAAATTATATTCTCTACATTAGTAAATAATTTATCTTCACATGCTTATAATTGAATATTAAATTTTTATAGCTAAGTAATGATCTTACATTAAAAAAAGTTTTTTTACTTGTAAAAAACAAGGTTATTCAAAGAAGATTCTTCTTCACCTTATTGAAAGAAGAGACTTAAACGCAGGGACGGATCCATAATTTTTTTTGAGTGGGGGCAAAATTTCACTGAAGGGAAAAAAAAATTTAGTGGGGGCACAATTTTAATGAGAGGAAATTTTTAATTTTTTTATGAGTTAAAAATTTAAAATAATAATTTTTGTAGGTAAAATTTTTTGAAGCTAGTGGGGGCAAGTGCCCTCACTTGCTCTCACTGTGGCTCCGTCCCTGCTTAAACGTGTGCAAAAGTTGTTTGTTGAACTATAAATTCTTTTTTTCCCGTACTTAAAATTATTTTTAATTGAGATATTGCTTTATATTAAGTTATTTTTAATCATATTTTGATTCTTCTTCAATTGCATTCATTAGATAATAAATAGTTGATTAAATTTACTAAAACCCAAATCAACCCTCCTCTAGTGTGCTATTAGGGTCAAACAATTCTGCATCTAATTTTTTAAGATAAAGTTAGCTTTTAACCTTGGAACTAACTTGAAAATTATGTTTGATGACTTAGCAAATGAAACATTATGTTTGATGACTTAGCAAATGAAACATTATGTTTGATGACTTAGCAAATATATCCACTAAAAGACAAATGCTTTGCAATACAAAAATCTTTTATAATGCATTACTTGATGGCATATGATATACCCTTCCCTGATAATCTTTTTCTTTTTCAGGGATAGATGATACGGATGCCATGCCAATGCCTTCCCCACTTTATCACTTACGGGCATTGCCATTCACCACTAATTATTTCTTTGGTTCAATTCAGTCATTCTTAGTTGCCTGTCTCAACAATTACTTCTTTATTAGGCGAGAGTGCTTGATGACATGTAGAATGAATGACAGTGAAAGATAAATATAAAAAAAAAGAAAGAAAGAAAGAAAGTGGAAGGGGAACAACAAAACATAGATTCTCAATCTCCTTTACAGACAACAAAGACAAGAACAAAAGCCTGATGTCGTTATCCAGGGAAAAAGCCATGACCACTCACTTCCTCATGTGTTCTTTGTGGCCAGGCAAGTTTGGCATTCGTAGTATCTGATAAAGGTATAAATATACTCTGTCCATCATGCACTTCTATATGATGTACCACATTCGCATGACCTAGTTTTTTTTGGGTGTGAAATGGATAAAATCAAGGAGGGCTAATGCCTCAAAAAAGTGACAGAGAGAGCATCATTTTGTAAATACTGATGCAGGCCTGACATTAGAGTCTTCCATACATGTCAACTATGCAACGAAAAAGATCCATATTTTGCTAATAAATCAGCGCAGTGATTCTCTTCCCTGAGGATATGTAAACCTTTTCATTGTAATTTGGTAGTTAAGTAAGACACTTGTTTTTGGTAAGAACTATATAAAAGATGGTGAAAGGAGGACTTGTCCACCAAAACTCCTTAAAATGTTTACAGAAAAATATTGTAAAGCTTCATTTGGATTATGGTCAGGGTTAAGTGAGCCTATAACATTGTTTAAACACTCGGTTGCTTAATTTTATATAAGATGTGAGTTGTAAATTACTGACTCTAATTTTATTGGCAAATCTTATAAAAGAGCTTCTGTGATATACTTGATTATTCATTTTAGCTCTTGTGTTTTTAATTCGTTCACCTTAGCTCCTGTGTTTTTTATTCTCATTCAAGATACCCCAATTAGGTATTTTCGGACAAATTTGCCTTGAAATCAAGAGATTAAAAAAAATGTATTTCAATAATCTAAAGGCAAATTTGTCCAAAAATACCTAATTGAGGTATCTTGAACGAGAATAAAAAACACAGGGATTAAAGTGAACGAATTAAAAATACAGGGACTAAAATGAATAATCAAGTATATCACAGAGATTGTTTTATGTGATTTGTCAATTTTATTCGCAGGAAAGAGGAAACAATTAAACAAAGTTCATTTGAAAATATGATATCTTCATTTGAAATCTACCAATCTTAGGTGAGCAGAGCACTCAATCGACCGAACGTCATGCTAAGTTATGTTATGCTGAAAATGGAATTTGATTATACATCAGCTCATCACAGAGTCGTATAATCATCTTTTCTTTGTGCGTTTTGTTTGGCGTCCACAAAGAGCCTAAACTGTGAAAGCGACTGTTTTAGTTACAAGTCCTTCCTGGAGTTTCTCGTACACTTATTTATGGACTTTGTACTTTCTCTGTTGCCTTCAACCTCACACCCTCACTTCCATAACCACAACAACAACCACAACCACAACCACAACCACTTCGGTAGTCTGTAGAGATTAGAAAAAGCTTTGGAATTGGGTCGTGAGTTCTCTACTTCAAAATGTCTCCACCGCCCCCATTCTGCACTTGCCTCTTCCTTACTCTCCTCTGCATTCTCAGCCTCTACACTTTCCGCAACGCTCCCATTCCCCATCTTCTTCTCCGACGAGACTACCACCACCTCTTCCTTTCTTTCTCCTCTAACGACACCATCTCCTCCTACCTCCGCCGCCTCACCATCCACCCCCACCTGGCCGGAACCCCCCTCTCCGTCGATACTGCCGACTACGTTCATTCCCATTTCCAAAGCCTCGGTCTTGAGACTCGCCGACTCGAGTACACACCTCTCCTGTCTTACCCTCTTCGCTCCTCCCTCACAGCATACTTCTCCAACGGCACCACCGCTGATTTCTCCAAGTTCACACCGGAGGTGGTTATGCCATACCATGCATATTCTCCGTCCGGCGTGGTGGTTGCTAAGATGGTGTTTGTGAATTATGGTGGTGAGGAGGACTACCGTGCGCTAGGGTTGTTGGGGGTGAACGTTAGTGGGTGCGTAGTTTTAGCGAGGAAAGGCGGCGGCTTAAGTAGAGGGGTGGTGGTTAAGTTGGCGGAATCTAAAGGTGCCGTGGCGGTGCTATTGTACACCGAGCGAGATAGTTTAAGAGGAGGTGAAGGTGGTGTGGAGAGAGGGACTGTTATGAGAGGTGTTGGAGATCCTTTGAGCCCTGGGTGGGCGGCGGTTGACGGCGGAGAGAGGCTGGGGTTGGACGGTAGTGAGGTCTTGAAAAGGTTTCCTAAAATTCCATCCATGCCATTATCGCTTGAGAATGCTGACGTCATTTTGCGGTCGCTTGAGGGTCCAATGGCGCCTGTCAAGTGGAGGGATTCGGGTTTTTCTAGGGTTGGTCGGGTTGGACCCGGACCAACTATGGTCAACCTAAGTTACAAGGTTGGTGATGGTTGTTTCCTTTTATGTTGGATGCTGCGGTGGTTTTCCTAGTGTCATAGGTTTTGACATGCTGTATTGGTGTGAAAAATGTGAATGGTTGTTGTTGTTGCCGCTGTTTTTGGACATGTTCTAGGTTACATAACTCAAACTCAGATTCCATGTCCAAATTATGGAAGTGTCTGTCCACTTACAGTTATGCAGCTCAGTGGTTGCTGCTAATTGGAAGTCTGCTGTGCTATTTCCAGTTTGATGAACTGGGAACTTGGAAATTTTGTAACTTATTGAATTTGTTGAGCACAAGCAGGGTAAAATTTGCTTGCTTGTTGCTGTTGGGGTCCCATAAGCATGACGTTAGCAATTATTACGACAGCAAAAGCCAGTATGTATGTTCACACCACTTTGCAGTTTTCTTGGGCTGGAATCTAGTGCACTTCTTCTCCTCTCAAAAAATCCATGATAAGCATTGACTTATTACAATTTTTTGGCTCTCATTTCTTTTACCTTAACAACTATGTTAGGTCATTAGATGACAGCTTGGTATATTTTCGATTAATGGGTGCTTTACAGATTTGCCAGTGAAAAAGACCCCATGTCCTTGACCTGCCTTCAGTTTTAGTGATTATAATCAATTGCCACCAGGGCCTTTTTCCATTTGAGGATGATACTAATTTGGATTTTACTTTTATCTTTTTCGTGATGCTTTCTTTAACAAATTATTAAAAGCAAGACAGTATAGACAAGGTCATAAAAAAATTGCTTTTCGAATATATCTATTTGACTGTGCCTTCTTGATATTCACTTACTCTTATTGGTAATAAATTATGTCTTTGTTTTTCTTAGGGTGAGCAAAAAGTTGTAACAATTCACAACATTGTTGCTTTCGTAGGGGGTTTAGAGGAACCTGATCGCTATGTCATCCTTGGCAATCACAGAGATGCATGGACATATGGAGCTGTTGATCCAAACAGTGGGACTGCTACCTTGCTTGACATAGCTAGACGATATACTCTTTTACTTCAGATGGGATGGAAACCTAGAAGAACAATTATCCTCGCAAGCTGGGATGCAGAGGAGTTCGGGATGGTAGGTAATATTACTTTCTTCTGTCATTTATGCACCATATGGTTTGTGGGTGTGCAGGATGTCAGTCTCTGAATTGTTTTCCAAATGATATGTTGGTCCATGATGACACGACCTATATAATGCATGGTGTGGGAGTGAACAACATTTAATCATCTCCGAACTACCTTGGATTGGTACTGCTGATGTGAAAAGCACAAGTGGTACTTTGATTAGCTCTTTTGTTTTGGAATGTATGGTACATATCATTTTATGTTGTCTGGTCATACCTTCTACTTTTGTTACTCGAATAACCATGATATCATTCGTTAGAGTACTGCATGTTGTTAATGGCAGATTGGTCATATCTGTTAAGTGTCTTGATACCCCGCATCAAGATCCTAACAAGTCTTATAAGGCTTGAGAAATCCTGCTCAAGGTGTCTTTTGAGTTGGAGTCAGACCCAGTTTTATTACAGTATTCGAGTCACTCCTATACTGAGTCACTAATGACAAAATCAGTTCCCTATGGATGAGTAATGGGGAGCTTCATAGAAGAGCAAGTTAACAACTACCATGATTGTCTGTATCGAGTGCTAGAGAGTCCGTGCTCGTAGTCTTGGGGAATATTGCTTTCCCTCTTTGTGGTTGGTTCGGTGTTGTATTTCTTGTTTCCTTCCCCTGAAATCAAGCAAAACTACCTTAGTCAAATTTAAATAAAACAATTTCAAATCTTTTTTTTTAAACGTCGGTCCAGGCGTTCCCTCTTGCATTGCTCCGATCCCCCCAAACCTAGGATGTTGTCTGGGCCAAGAGCCTTAGTTATTTGCTGTTTTTATTTGGTTGTTTTTTTTTCTCATTGTTGATACCAGCAAGCCTCAGCCATATGATGTCTACTGGTTGGTAATGAGAGGACTCTTAGGATCTGCATTTGATTTGATTTGTTAAGTATGTTGATATTCCACAACGACTAGGATCATGAACCTAACAAGCCTTATAAGACCTGGGCAATTGCAATGGCTCTATGTACAAATGAAGTTCAGTTAACTTGCGATTGAGGGTTGACTTGATATAGATTAATTGTTTATGCAGATTTATAGTTGACTTCTCATATCTTGTGCATTTAGGACTAAGTTTGAGATTAGATGGCAATAAAGATACTTCTCTCCATTATGGCCCTCAACAAGATTGTTTTTATGCTTGAACAGGATCTACTGAATGGGTTGAACAAAATATAATCAATTTGGGTGCCAAAGCAGTGGCCTATATTAATGTAGATTGTGCAGTTCAAGGGCCAGGATTCTTTGCTGGTGCGACGCCTCAGCTAGATGATCTTCTTCTGGAGGTTACAAAGAAGGTGACTCAAGGGAAATGTACCACTTTGGGTTCTAAAAAGTTTCTAACAGTTGCTTTCAAGTGAATTATTTTGAAGATACCGTCACTTATACATTGTTCTCAACTAATAATGGAAAGCAATTTTCAGGTTGAGGATCCGGACTCAGTTGGTGCAACAATATATGAGCAGTGGGCAAGTGGGAACCTAGCCACTAGTGTAAGCCATCTCAAAATCTAAGAATGTTTTAAATGCCTAAAATTGCATATTGATGTTTTTCAGTTTCATCGTCATCTTGGTATTATATCTGTCAAATGCTGGAAGGAAACATTGGCTTAAATTTGAAAGTGATTGCTATATCCCCTTCTTTTCCTGGATTTGAATTTTGTTGTTATTTTCAGTAGAACTTATCAAGGATTTCAAGTTTTAATCTGTTACTCAATTGTTTATGAAATTTTTTGTTTCCATAGATGTGGGTGTTCATTAATTGCGTGTGGGCATATTTTTGTATTAAATAAATAATGAACAGGCTTAGATAGATTATTGGTGAAGCAGTTTGTTTCATGAACAAATAAATAATTGTCATCATAGCTTGCACCTATAGCTAATTGTTACCTCTTAACTTGTGCAGTGGTCGATTTAGTTTGATCTTACTTGCATTCTCTGTTTTCTAACCTTGCTAAAGCGCATGACCTTTGTAACATCTGTCAAGAGATGTGTAGTATTTGCACTTGATGCGAATAGTGTTTTTGTTTTGGAACCTATAAGCAGGGGTAGCAAAATTTTAAACCCTTTTGTGCTCTGTTTGAACCAATTATAGAATTGGCTTTAACATGTCAAATGCAGTTGCCTTACCTTACATTCATAGAATTTTATTTGGTATTTAACTGGGACTTCATGGCTCAATGCAGATCCAAAGACTCAGTGGAGTGTTTTCTGATTTTGTTCCATTTCTGCATCATGCTGGGGTTCCATGTGTTGATATATATTATGGACTAGGTATGTAAAATACATGTTGGTTGTAATATCAGCAGCATCATAAGTATTCTTTTGATAATCTTAAGTTAGATTATATGCATTTATAGAGCATAAAAGCAAAGTCACATAAGTTATCTTCTGAGCACTTGATTCAGGTTTTTTGTGGATTTTTAAAATTGTCTTGCTTTATCCACAGTCTCTCAGAAAGAGGCAGCAGGGACAGATAATTGCTCTTTGCTTTTGCAAATACTAGTAATTCTAGTAGATAGTTCTGATATGATAAACCGTTTGTTCATTAAATGTTCATACGTGTTCAGATTTCCCTGTCTATCACACAGCCTTTGATTCCTATGACTGGATGAAAAGATATGGGGATCCTTTGTTTCATCGTCACATGGCCGGTTGGTTGTCTTTTCTTTCAAAGCATAGAACAGTTGTTGTCATCTGAAGAAATAGAAGACAATTAATACTTCAATATGACACCACTCCTATGATGTGTTTCAGTTGCTGGAGTTTGGGGGCTTTTAGGTCTTTACGTGGCTGATGACTACATTCTTCCTTTCAACTACCTCTCCTATGCGGACCAACTAGAGGTGTCTTACCTAGTCTATTCATTACGATTTATAATCAAAATACTTCAAATGTATTCTTATGGTTTAAGAAATTGGTTAGTGACCTAAAGATGAATATTTTGTTTTCTTTTTTACAGAGGCATAATAATTTCTTGGCTACCTTATTGGATCAGAGCATATCTCTTCGTCCTTTAACTGTTTCGATTCAAAGATTTGCTGCTGCTGCTAGGGAAGTTGAGGATGAAGCAAAGGTAGAACCTCATGGTGAATAAATAAGCGTTATTAAACATCTATGAGATAGTGATTGTCTGCTCTAATCTATATTGCCATATGTAACATGCTTGCAGCATCTACGAGAGCTTGAAAGTAGAGGTGAGTCCCTCAATTTGAAAGTGCGAGCGTTGAATGATCGGCTGTTGCTTGCAGAAAGAGGCTTCTTGGATGACAATGGGCTTCAAGGAAGGCAGTGGTTCAAGCATCTTGTTAGTTTTCTCATTGCTCTTGATTCTTTGACCAACCGAGTAATATCTGGATTACTCTTTATCGTACAACCTTATTGTGAAGTTTGTGATAAGAGTTTCCAGTAAGGCCTTTTCGACAGTCTTATAAGAACGTATTAAATGCATAAAAGCTTGTGATATGTAGTGATTCATTTCACCAGTACTAGCAAAAACACACACTGAAGTCTGATGAAGGTCCTCTGATATGCAGATTTATGGGCCTCCTGGTGATCATGAAAGCAAAATTGATTTCTTTCCCGGAATAGCAGATGCTATATTTCAATCAAAGGGCTTGAACAAGCGTGAGGGACAGGCAGTGATTCAGCATGAGATATGGAGAGTTGGGAGGGCCATTGAAAGAGCTGCTACTGCTCTTGAAGGAAAACTCATCTGAATGGTAGTGAACCAGAAAACTTTCACCACTTGAGGATTTGGCAATGTATATATGAGTTTGTCGTATATATTTCTATGTTCTCTGTTTTGTTTTGTTAATCTAATCTAAACATAGACGATAGGCACTGGGAATATAACTACTATAGTTTTCTCGACAACGTTTCCAATTGATGCTCAGATATTTTTATTCAAACAGCCAACTCCAAGAAACCTAGTTGGCTATATCTGACTTATCAATCAGCCTAAACATGACAATCCCGAAATTAGTTCTCATCATCATGTTTGTCTAGCTGTTGCAAGACCTAAGCCAATAACTTACGTTTGTTGCTGTACGTATGGATGACATATAAATGGTCAACGCTTATAGACAGTTAAAAATTCTCAAGTTGACCACATTTGTTGAAGAATGGCTGTAAAGCGCGTAATTCCGTTTTAAAAGTTCTATTTCTCATTCCCTTCATTGTCTCTGCACTCTTTTTTCTCAGGATTTCTGGTTATAAAAAACTCTTCTGGGGGGTATTTAAGTCATATCAGCTAAACAAATAAGAACACAGAGATAAACGTACTATCATTACCTAAGCAAATCCATTTTGGACTGCAACGCCGTAGAATTTCAATTACAAAAATCTAAATCAAGCCAATCATTTTACAGAAGCCATCCCCGGAAAGAAGACAAAAATGAAAAATATAATGGCAAAGAATTGAAAATATCAAACGCATCCACCTATACCCAGTATACATAATTGCTAGCCAAAATCTCTAAATTACAATGAAGCTGTGTGACTTTATATTATTTTGATATGAAAAGCTACCAGTCTCTCCGAAAATGAGAGGTGTAAGGAACTGCGAATCACCTCCTCTCCTCCCCATCTCGCATCACAAGAGGAAAGACAACCTACAAACCAACCATCAAAACCTACCATCACTTCTTCCTTCAAATTTGTCCATTCGTCCACGCCATTTTTCATTTCCACCATACTCTGGTAGCAAAAACACTTCAGTTTACTGGGTTTAAGGCTGATCATCAGCTTTCCTAATTGTATATTCTAACTGGCTTCTCAAAAGAATGACGGTTCTGCAAAATTTTAAAACTGATCAATTACAAATTTATATCCATGTGCAAATCGGGTATCTGGCCCCTGCCATCATATACAAGTACGCATCAACAATTTTTGTAAAGTTTTGGTTGTCAAACTCAGTGCTCATGCATAAGAAGCAGGCGACACAAACCTGGTTTACAGCATAAGACCTCTTGGGGGTATTATCAGAATGCTCCAAACCAAGGTACTGCTCCCAAGCACCATAGATCTCTCGTCTCTGAATACATGTATCAAAACATTTACCACCCAAAGTCAACAAATATTCAAGGAGAAAATAAATACATGGAAAAAAGGTACTGATTGAAGAACCTGAAAACGGGTGAAGACGATATCAGAATCCTGCAAGTACTCTGGACGACCCAGTGAAAGGAATGCAAATTTCCACTGACCACCAAGAATAAAGACAACGAGACATGCATCAGAATTGCTTCATAATGCAACAAGGAAACCCAATCTACACACTATCATAATTAGCCAGTCTTAATGCAGATAGCAGAACAATCTTGTGGCTCCTCCCTTTATCCATTCTGTCACCTGTGATGCTTGTTTCTCCATTTATGGCAGAGGTAATGGGGGTGGTACAATTGCAGGAGGGAAGTTACCTTAGCATATTCTTCATCAGGAACCTGAAGTTTCTTTTGTATACGCAATTTTATTTCAGCCAACGTTTCACCTTCATGGATAACCAAGAAAAATGGTTCCCCAAAATTTTGTACTTGCTGTCCAAGACACAAAGCAAAAGCACGTTAAGAGTAGCAAACTTCTACATTCAATTTTTAACTGCCATTCTCCAGCAACTAATATCTACAAACTGGAAAAAAGATAATGGATTCGTCCATTCAGATACCATTTGGTTCTGGGCAGACTCCTTAATGAAGTGGTAAACATGAATTAAGCGATCATTGGGACCAAGATTTTTCTCTTCCTCGGGGATCTGTAGATAAAGAAAGACATTAGTTTTGACTGAATAATACAGAGAATAGGGAATGCATGCACAGTCAGGTATTACTCCAGTTTCTCCATATTTAGTAAGTAGCTAACCATAGAAAAAATTCTGCATCTTGGTTTAAAATCATTAAACAAGAAAGACAGTTTATCTTCATGCTTGTGGCGAAATTCGGATAAGCCAGTTAGAAGCATCAATTACATACTGGCATATGTTCGCAGAAGATTAGTAACTCTTTACAAGCAAAATAAAGAAAGAAAACATGATTTACCAAAAGCAAGGAAATTTTTTTATCTCAAAAACACATAGTAAAGGCTTGCCTCTTCTGCCCTTAATGTCCAGTACTGGTCATTTATATTCTCAATTTTTTCATTAGGCGGAAAGATCTGCAAAGAAAGCATGGAGAATATAGCATTAAAGCCATGAAAATGTAAATGCTGCAACATAATGCTGAAAAGCTAAAGCATCGTACAAAAATTAATTATAGCATTGATTGGCACATAGTATCTCAGCAAACATGTGCAAGGAATATGAAGCCTTTACCTTGTAAATCTTGTGGTAGAAAACTTCAAGGAGTCGAAGTTCTGCATTTGGATGAGACAAATCCACCTAATCCAACAAAAAACAGGTATCGTTAAGTTTTCCAGAAGTTGACTGAGATAAATGATTCTCTCATACAGAAGCTACAAATGGAAACAATGTAGATGTCATAATCTAAGAAATATTTTTTGCAATGAACCTAGATATAAATCACCAAGGGAAGCATAAGAACTACTCAAAAATCATAGGATAATGTACAAAAGTCGCTTTTTAGGTCAAGCATGCAAAAAATTTGGTGCTCCGCTTTAAGCATGCTTCTATACATGTACTGGAAGTCAATAACGTTAGAGGTGGAATGGTAATACTTTTGTTTTAAGTTCATTAATAACATCCCCCACGGTGCTCTGCTTGGGCAATCGTATATTATGAATTACAACCTGAAATAATTAAAACCAGGTCAGGAAAAAAAATGACTCAAAAATGATATATATACAAAAGCTACGGTTAAGATTTCAAACTCACTTCATCTTTAGTAGCAGGATGGAAAGCAACTTTTAGATTTTTCAAACCTTGCAACTCTGGAAGAGGAATGTCCAGCACTTCATAATACAAGATATCACATGTCTACAAAAAAGAAAACAGAGAATTGGACATTGCATAAGAATCTACAAGCACAAAACAAAATAACAGCCCTGAATGATGTGACAACTACCTGATTGTAGTGTATCAACATATCTGACAAATGATCTACCCCTCTATATTTAATTGGTTGCGGCTTAGGCTGTTGAGAGTAGCAGTTGTGAGAAGTTAATCTAATTTTGGATGGATCATCCAAACCAATTTGTTTAGCCACTCTTTCCACCACGTCATCATACGTATGCTGCTTTGACCTTGATATTCAACAAGAGAGATCATGAATTTCTAACAAAATAATTAAGCTCGCAAAATCAAGTAATGTTTCTGTAGGGTTACTCACAACTCCAAACAGAAATCATCCTCCTTTGGCTTTTCCAAAGATCTAAAATGAACAATCTAGAAAGAACCAAAAAAAGAGAAGACAATTAGGCAAATCAAGGAATGTCCTTACCACAAATCACGTCTAACATTTAGACAGCATTTGTATGATTGAGACATTCAACCTTGTCAAAGCAGTTTCAAGTTTTAAAAAGCAGTTTCAAGTTTTAAACAAAGTATTGGAATAACTTTTGTGAAATTGAAAGTAAAGAGTAGAAATGATGCGAGCACAAATACCCAATCAGGAAATTCACTACATGTGCCTATTAGACCAATTACAAGTACCAAAGTTTGAGAAGATTTGAAGACATAAGCTCATAAAATTAGGGTTAATTTTGATAGTTTAGACTTATCCAGTATTCTATTTTTTTGTTTAATTATAATTGAGCTAAACATTGCTTAATTATTAAACCCAAAACATGTTTGATATTGTTTAATAATGTACCTAGTTTTCTAGTTGAAATAGTGTTAATAGATTAGAGTTCTCTCTGAAATAGTAGTTTAGTGTAAGTTTTTCAATTGAAGTAGGAATCATATGTGACCTTATGTGTAAAGGAGGATGAATTTCATCGATCGGATAGGGTTTTGAGATTTATTTAGTTTATTATAAATTGAGAGAGCATCTGTCATCCTTTGTTCTTCATTAAACAAACTTGGAACTTACCATAGTCCTCTTTATGGTAATCCTTTATACATTCAGTTACTAGTTCTCTACAACCAAAGCCTCAGTCTCAATTGCTTAATTTAACTTTTCTTTTGTTATATTTCAATCTTGTTCGTAAGTTAACCAAGGTTTTATTCCTAGGAAGGTCCACATCAAGAAAGGAGGGAAAGAATTTACACATTGGTCTAACATGATTCAACTATAAATCCTACATCCATAAACACAAACCATGAACGGTTTGACGTATATAAATCATAAGTTTAACCCATCTATTTATAATAGTAGGGTAATACAATATTCAAATAAAATAAAATACTTTTAAATAATATCAAAACTACTCTATTTTGTATATCCAAAATATTCCTATATTGGATATTATACTAAGACTTCATGATCATCAATAATCCCCCCTCAAGATGGTAAGTGGGAGCTATTCATGACTAGATTGCATATGAATTTTGAACCTGCAAAAAGAACTCTATGAATAATGATGTCTTTTTTGGGCTATATTTCTTTTCCTTTTGCTAAATATTTTTTCTTTCTTCTCTTTCACTAACTTTTTTTCTCTATCTTTTTTGTTTGGTAAACCCTAAGATCACAGGGAGTAAGAAGATAAGAGGTAGTGGCGCTCGTGATGGGCTAATGGAAGAAAAGACATAACAGAGATAATAAGCTTCCAGAAGAAAAACCATAAGAAGGGTATCGATGCTCGCAACGGGCTGCCAGAAGGAAGGACTAAAGAGGGATAATGACACTGTTACTGAGCTGCCAGAAAAGAATAAAGAAGAAAGTAAGGTGCTATCAATGTGGTGCCAGAAGAGAAGACAAAAGAATGATATTTAACACTCTCAATTGGCTTCCAGAAGAGAAGAATCCAAAGAAGAACAAAAAGAATGGCTCTATTGAAGAAGAAACAAAGGATATTGGCTCTAGAATCAGAACTTGGCTCTGGTACCATGAGAATTGAAGAAAGTAGAGAAAGAATTTATACATTGATTTAACTTTGTTCAACTATTACACCGACGTTCGCAGGCAAAAAGACAATGAAGGTATTAAGGTGTATTATTCACTAGGGTTAACCCATCTATTTATAATAGCAGCGCAATACAATATTCAAAGACAATAAAATATTCCTAAATTATATCTAAACTACTTTATTATTGGATGGACAAAATCTTCCTATACTGCATACATTCTTATACTAAACACTAAATCCCCACGATCTTCAACAACTTTCAATGGAAACTTAAGATTGAAGAGTCAAAAGTGACTGAGCTCCATTAAAACATCGCCAATTGCACAAATAGCCAACTCATAAAAAGTTCCATCTTCAATTGAGACGGGCAATTAATGCTGGCATAACTTCCATCTTCTACAACGAAACAAAGTCAAACACTTCAATGACTACAGAATTTTTGGGTCACATAACATGCTCTATAAACAATAAATTAATCAGTATATACCCGCGTCAATTACTAGTATATGATAACATTATACTTGTCCATATAACAGAGCACTCTTAAAGGCACACCAAACTATTCCTTTTTCCCCCTCATCAGCGTCATAAAGAGGTTTTGTATTGGCAAAATTCAGATTTGGAGCTCAAAGCCATAAGGAAGGAGATCAGTGCACTTAAAACATAGATTCAAGAATCAAGATAACTTTCCACAGTTTCTGTGATTAGTTGTCTATGCAGGAACATATGCATTCCCACTTATCCAAATAATACTAAGCATACCCCAGGCACATAATACTTAAGACTACCATACCTGGCGATTGTGCACATACTCCAAAAATGAAGGCACATCTGGGTATTGGCATTCTTCTTCACATTCAAGAGGAGGTGATTTTTGAAAGCAAATTATGTCCCCATCTTCAATCTGCAGTCAAATGAATGAAAGCTAAGTCCTACATCTGTTTAAAAGTTGCAGGAAATTGAGTTCACAGCAAAAAATCTGTACCTGACTTAACCGAAATGACATCCTCTTGTCAAGGTGTTCACACATGACACAAGGCTCGAACTTTATTTCCTGAAATGGACAGCACAAAAAACTTAAACTAAGAAATAATGTAGGACTGGCAGAGAAAAGCTTTGGAATAGTAGCAATTAGGCATGAGGTTGAAAATTTTCAGGTTCAAGATACTAAGGAAAATAATGGAGGATTTCCTTAAGAGCATCAGACCAATAAATTCTAGATATCAATTATATGGTTAGTAATCTCACACTAGTAGATCTAGGAATCACTTCAAAGCAAGAAAGAATCACATTCTCAATTTTGGGGCGAAGCATTCAATAATTAAAACTGAACTTTGGATACTATATACAAAGATGCTTGATAGCTCAATTTTAACAAGTGCCAAGAAAGCAACAAAACCCAAGTTAATTAAGCCCGCCATAACTCAAAACTGCTTAAAGGAAGGGAAAACAGAAGAGAAGAATTATCCACTGCACAAAAGCGCATAAACAGTGTTGACAAAACTCTAAACTAATTTCTCTTGCCATCATAAATCATATATCTTGACTTATTAGATATCAAGTGCCAAAGCAAAAATAAGTACATAAAAATCTAAACAGAACAAACCTCATAAAGCTCAATATCTTCATCAGCTGCAAAGCCAGCCATTTGATTTAGCTTTCCTAAAATTTCTATTGGCTTACCAGAACTCTTAACAAAGAGCCTACCAACGTATCTGGCATAGACAAAAGGACATGATGTCAAAAAATTTTAAATAACTGGGAGAAAAATTGAGTGAAGATAATAAGTACCGTAGTTCTCCTTTCTCAGGGTCATAAAGCTTGAAGAAAAGGAGAATATCCTCTTTTGTTTTGTCAGGTGGAGCAATAGGTCGTAAATCCTGAAAGTGTTACAGAAACTCAATACAAGCGTAAATTCTTGCTCAACATGTAAGTAAAAGTTCCATCACCAAGATGAAATTTAAAATGTCAACACTACCATTCCGAATTCTACTTCCAGAAAAAGCTTTAGCTCTGCATTGTGTGTCCTGTTTGATACCTCCCTCAGCTGTCCAACCTAAAAATGTTCCACAATTTCTTTATGAGGATACAAGAAGCATTATGGTGTTATAGTTATGTAACAAGAACACCCATATCACAGTACTCTCTACAGAATGCCCCTGCAATTGTGACCAAAACACAAGCATACGTAATACAATAGGGATGCAAAAGCACATTGTTGCTTGTAACTTAGTAAGGCAAGCAAGAAGAGAATATGCCTAGCATCTTTGTTGTAAAATTCACCAATCTTATCTAGATTCTCACTACAAGAACTAGTAATAAACTTGGCTGCAAGACTAGAAACAACCCATCTAAATAATAAACTTCACTATCATTATCCAATTGTCAATATTGTAATATGTTTAAAGAAATTTTGAAATGAAGTAGTTACTGATTGTGCTTCCTCTTGGGGTGTCAAGGGTCGATTTGGACGGTATGTATGGTTTTGACGCTTTGCCCATATCCAAAATCGCTGAAATTGAACTGGTATACCAAATTCCTTGGCAACCTCCTCCTGTAGACCGCTCAACATAAGACATCAAAAAATTTTACCAAAACAAATCAAGGAACAAAAATAGACAGTATTTCAATTTTTTATTTAGGAAAGAAAAAAAAGGAATAGCACCCCACTGAGAGAAAAAGGGTAATTTTTCAATACTGAACACAAGCGGCCTAGTCGAAGTAGCAGTAGCAGTAGGTAAAGAACATACTAAAGAAAAGAACAAGATGGAATTCCATATCTTAAATAAAAGAATGGTATAGCAAACACAATGATATTTGATGGCAGGATAAAGTCATATGAGCAACTAATAGTACCTTAAAAGAATTAAATATTGTCTGCTTCTGGATGCGGAAGCTGCGGACTTTATCATGATCCACAAGGTCAAAATATATATCCTTTCCAATTTGCTCTTTAAGGTCCTCATCCCGTGCAACCTAGTTACAAATAATCATTTACTTTAGATACTAGCCACTAAAAAGAGGAAATTAGAAAGAAAAAGAAAAGATGTCAAGGAAGAAGTACGTACTTTAATAATCGTAAAAAGATGGGCTTGTGCTTTATATCTTCGCTTGTCTTCCTTCTCTTCTTGTTCCTTCTTCAACCTAATCTGGTAATTAAATGCCAAAAAACGTTAGTACACTACATTCAAAGAGTTGTCTCCATGAAAAGAGGATTTATAGAGCTCATCTCAAAGACAAGTAAAAGCAATTTACCCTCAAGTGCTCTGCTATGTCTTTTTCATCAACATTACAGATTATCTTGTCCTTGTCACTCTCGCGTATATATACAAGCATGTAGGCATTTGAATACTTTGTGAATTTGAAAGGAGTGTTATTGAATCCTGGATTGGTCTGTGGTAGCTGGTGGAATGGGCAAAAAATACGACAAAGTTACTTCACCAAAAATCACGTATATCATGACAGCAGTATTAGAAATTGTCTCGTCAGTACCTCTTCCTCACCACCATACTGCTCTTCCAATGCCCTCTTCATATCTTCTTTGGTCACACGTTCATCATCAAATTTGTACCTAAACAAGAAGAATGTCCTTCAGGTTAAATAAATTAACAAGTGTTTACATTTATAGCTACAATCAAAAGGAACAAGCAAAATGTTGAATGTAACTAGTCCTACATATTTGTAAGCAAATGCACATACTTAACCCATTGAAAAATTCAGATCCACTAGGTAACATCCAACAGCATTACCCAGCATCACAGCATGAATTGTTGCCATGCAAAGAAAGGATGTCATAATGAATGCCCAATTTGATAGACAATGTAGCCCAGCATCACAGCATGAATTGTTGCCATGCAAAGAAAGGATGTCATAATGAATGCCCAATTTAATAGACAATGTACTATGTCCTAGCGAAGATCATCTGACCATGCTAACTGAGCAATGTTTATGAGCAATGTTTATACACACTCATAAAGATATAAAAAAGTTACGATCTACACTTCTGTTCATGAAATAGTACATGTAGTAGTTTTATTTGTATATCTTGTTTTTGGCACACAACTCCTCTAGTAGCTACAATGACCACTGATAAAAGAAAGGAAACAGTGACAATCACAGGTTCGAAAGGAACAGATTGAGTGTGTAACCCAATAATCTGATTGATGAGCATCTCCCAGAGAGAGAGAGAGAGAGAGAGAGAGCACAACCAGTACATTTATTTGGATTCGTCTGAAGAATAATAGTCAACCATTTCCTACTTAGCATGCGTACAGTCTTGTTTTCCATTTACTATTCTGTTTCACCAGTAACTGATGACTGAATTACTAATCGGCAGATATTGATGGTAAATTTCCATCAAAATTAGGCATGTTTCCTATTGTTTGATAGGAGTATCTGGCCTTCTAGAGTCATGATCTTGTTGTTTAGAGTAGCAAATACCAAGAATCAAGTCCAAAATCTTCCAAGGCATGTGAAACATACCACTGGTCAGAGAGGGTTGGCCTTATGAAAGCATAATAATGTCCACCATGCACCCCTCCACTATGAACTAAGACACTGCATAGGAAACAAGATGTAAGCATAATCAAGCAGATATAATACAGAAAGGATAAAATCATAACTGGTTCATTTCAGGTGGTATCAACATGTTAAATTCATCAGAAAACCCAACTTGCTGACTTTAACTGATTTCAACACATAAACGCAAATAACTTATGGAAATTGAGAATTCACAACAATGAAATCTTTGACAATATATCAACGTGGATAAGAAAATAAGCATACAAAGCATCGAAACAGCAGATACCTATGAAGTGTGTAAAGGTTGCGAACACTTCTGTCTGCCTCAGGTGATAGATACTTTCCATTCTCTCTATCAAGGTCTAGTTGAAGCGGAAATTCATAGCGATCATTGATCTACATAAGAAAACTATACATCTTAAGTGTAAGAAAACATGACCAACAACAGTAATTATATCTTCGGGTGCAAAGTTAAGTAGCAAGGTGTAAGGCATGTAAAACATTCCAGAAGTGTAAGACATCTATAAACAGTTTCCGATACTGACCTTCACCATAGTGTCACGCACAAAGTCATACTCAAATCTCTTTAATTGTAGTTGAAGAACTGGAGGAAAGTCAATAAACAAGACACCTTTCTTTGCATCCTGTAACAATCATAATTTGTAGTGGATATCATGGTAAACTTTATAAACTAGTTTTTCAGCATATATGGCCCAAATGGTCAAATGGAAAATACCAAGTATTAACTTTATTGCCTATCAACTTCACCTTTTTTTTTATCCTATACAGATAGCTTCCCTCACTCTACTCTATACGAGACTAAAGCGTGCTAAATAACTCTAGATCAAGTTAAAAACATTTCAGAATACATAGAGCATGAAGGGCACTAAAACAAAGAATCAGCTGTTCATAGTAAGCAGTAAAATACCTGCAGCCCATGTTCTTCAGCATGGTATTTGTTATCGCCTTCAAGCCGTTCAACTTCCACATACTTATCAAAAGAAGCATAAACATCTCGACAACCTTTCACATCAAGCTGGAGATCTGCAATCAAATATTTTTATTCAAATTTTGCTCAACCACATTGACAAAACAGCATATGAACAATAGTCAAATAAGACTTACCATAAAATGATTCCTTTCTAGTTGATTTGTAGTCCACATTGATGCACTCGATGTAATTCATATGGTGACCCTCAAACAACTGCTGAATTGTACCCTCCACAACTGTCCTCTAGAGTGGGAGAAAAAAAAGATACATTAACTCCAAGAAAAACTCTACATCAAAGCTGTTAAAACTTAAAGTTACCTTCATCTTATCTTCTAGCTTCTCACACAGGACTCTGTTCAATTCTTGCACATCATGTTGCATGAATGAATCATATGTATCCCATCCAAAGGACTTGGTCAACTCCTTTGTTGCAACACTTGTATCATTGTATTGAAGCTTATAAAACAAACTCTGAAGAGCCAAAGGAATGCTTCCTGTAGGCATGTCATTCTCAGTTGTCGGCATGTGATACACAGCCTGGAGACATTTATTTTAGAATCATATGAATCCACCCAGAAAACGGACACACAAAAGATTTTAAGTTAAAGAAAACTTCAAACGTGCTAACCTTTCTGAAGTAAGGAATATGGTAAAGAGTTTGTAGAAGAGAGTTCATGTAACATGTAGCTCCTTGGTTTTTCAGTCCTACATAACCAGTCTCCTTTTTTGAGTCATAGGACCAATAATCAAGCACCTTGCGGACAACAACTTCAGCTTCAACAACAACTGCGTCATTGACAATATACCCTCTGGTAGGGTCATACAGATCACACAGGGGCATAAATGATGTAAAACCCCAATCACTTTCTCTTGCATTGAATTGATGTTGCGTATCTGCCATTTTGTCCATTCCAAAGGCAACAAAGAGTAAGAATAGAAGATCATTAAAATAGGAAGCTGATTCAAATCAAATGTTTCATTGCTTCCTTCTTCATATTGAAATAACTAAGAGCTTAGGATAGTCAGACCTTTCTACCAACTTAAAAGTTTCGATTTTGAAGCTGATACCCCCATTTGACTATAAACAATGTTCTCTCATCATTCAACAAAACAATATTTCCCAACCAACACCCTCAACAAGAGAAATACCTTTCTCTAAAGGTAGTTAAATGTACTAAACTCAATCCAGGGAAAGTTCAAGAAAAGTGGCTTGATTGATTGGCAAATCCTACCTACAATCTAAGATGCTAGCATGTTGCGCCCAAAGTAAATAAATTGATTATAGATTACAAAAGCAGGAATCAGCTACTGATTACAATTAATACAAAGAACTAAGAAGTTAACATGTCTATGTCTACTACTCATGTCATGATGTATACATACATTTGGGAGCAAAGTTAACATAGGGACCCCAGAACCCCTTGATGCACAAAAAAGACAACAAATGATGGCATTAAAAACAAATCCTGATACAACATGTATAAGTTAAATTGGAACAGTAAAGCAGATACCCTTTCTAATTGAGTACTTCTGATGGAGTTGGTTCACCACAGCCAAGCTGAATTGTGCATATCTACTCCATCCATAAGGCAACGTAGTAGAATCTGCAACATCCAAGTACATGGACAAGTGGTCCACATTGTTTCCCTTTGGGAAAATGAGTATCCGCCTGCCAAGAACAGGATCATCAGAATCACACAATTGTTCACAAACAGACTCCCCCAAAAATGTTCACCCAGTATACAAGTTGAACCGTGTAAAACAATTCATCAACTAACCATTTATAACCGCCAACTATGAATATATCAGAGTAGTGCTTCCTTGTGTTCAACCTAGAAAAATTCTCAATTGTCCACGTGAACTTCATTGATGGAGGTTCCTCCACTGCTTGATTCTCAACATTATTATTAGCTTCCATTTGTGCCGCAACTAATACATCACAAGAAAAGCAATCAAATAACCTTATATCAAAAACCCTAAACACCACCAACTTGTGAATTAGCAACTACACTATCAGACTACCACCAAACCAGGACATAAATCGATTCCGGATCCACTTGATCGCAGATATGAACATAAGTAAAACGTTCTAACCTTCCATGGGCTGAGGACCCTCAACCAAATCAGAATGTGGCACAAGCATCTCGTCGTCCTCTTGCTAAAAATCCACAAACTAGCAACAATCAGAAGCTGTGATCGAAAACAACCTACGGCTCACAGTAGTGAATTAAAACCCTAGATAGACGAAGCGCACTAGGACGCAGAAAAGAAAAACAGTTAAAAAAAACTTAATTTCAGTTCAAGCTGATTTCCACAACATCCCAACACAAACCAAAACCCTAAAAGAACAAGAGAAGAAAGAAGCGAAATCCGAAACCGAAACCGAAACGATAAGTAAAAAGCAGCGTCGTCTAACAAATGAGTTGAGTGAGAGAGGTAGGTCGGGCAATTACATCCAACGGCGGAGGAGTGACCATAGTCATGGAAGGCGATAGACGGATCGTCCGATCGGCTAAGCGGAGAAGAAAAACGGAAAGCGGAGAATGAGAGAAGAGAAGAAGAGTTAAGAAAGAGCAAGCGAAAGTGGGGTGTTGAAGAGATGCACTCGCGAAGGACCTTGGCTACAGAGAAAGAAGACGCTTTTGTCAAGTCTATGCAGGCTTTCATCTCGAAAAGGGTAACTATGTCATTTCGCTGGGGCAGAAGAGCGGCCAGTAGTGGATGGGCAAGTAGCTACACTAGCAAAACGGTGACGTGGCAACGCTGTTTAAAAAAAAAAGGTCACGTGACGTGGGTTAATTTTGATTATATGATTGATTAATTTGTATAAACTAAAAGTGAGGGATTAAAAAAGGAGATGGAGTGGGTTGATTGTATGTCGTAGTGAGTACGAATTTTACTCTTGACAACTGACAAGCCTCCTTAAGGATTCTTGCAAGCATCAATTAGGTATAACAGTATATACTTGCAGCTATAGTACATGAAAGATTGAATTAAAATGTTGGATCGAAAAGTGTGTTTTTTGTTAATGTAAATTGGAAAATGCTATTTAAACTGATGGGATGGTCATGGTAGCATGGCATTAATAATTGACTTTGGGTATGGAGCAGTCTTAAATTCTTGGGCTAGCTGTCCCATTTTATGAGGTACTTACAAACCAGCGAGGGAATTAATCGCTAAATCTACCGGTGAATACCCTAGTCTAAGACCCAAAAAAAAAAAAAGCAAGAAATATATATATTTGATGCTTGCAGATTATGGGTGATATTCCTAATGATCCTTTTGATCACCTAAGATTAGATATAAATTCCAACTGCTAATCAAATAATCAATATAGGATTGCCAACTACGTAGATATAGTCAATCAGTTGAAGAGCTTAAATTCACATTCAACTCGTTGGAAAAACATAACATTGACCTAGCTAGCTAGCTAGTAGCTTGTAACATCACAGACAAACTACTTACAGTTCCCTGACTCAACAGAAATGCTTCCTTAACGCCATTTACCCTTTCCTGGTTATGTCAATCAAATATCTATGTTCTTACCTGGAATTTTTAGTTGTTTCTTCTTAACTTTTTATCCTTAAAGAGTCCATGCTTCCCGGAGTGTTGAAATTTAGTTGATTCTACTTTTACGTGTGCATGTGTTTGTCCTCCTTACGTTGTAGTTCCAAAGTGTACTACGTACGTACAATTACGATCATCCTCATCTCCACCTGAATCTGATAGAAGAGTCCACGAGTTCTACTATGACGTACGCCAGGCTTGCATGAACACCATCTGTCCAACTTGCATGAAAATACCTTTTCCACCTTAAAAATTTTTGTACAAACACACATATATATATATATGCCATACCGAAACGTGCATCTCAAGAGGTGGCGTTTAAGGATGAATCTTCAGCTAAAAGGGCAGCACGCGAAAGACATTGGAAAGAAGAAGAAGCTGAGGGTGATGGTGGCAATTGACGAGAGTGATGTGAGCTTCTATGCCCTCCAATGGGCACTGGAGCACATTGTTAACAACTGAAAAAACTGGCACACTCAGTCTGCTCCATGTTAAATAGTCCTTTCAGCAACATCTCTACCTAGCTGGTCCTGGTGGTGTTGCAGGAAAAGTTCCTTTCTCATAAACCATACCCTGCTAGCTATTACCCATCAGGTGATTATGGTTGTGGAATCCATTACGATGAGCTACAATTTGCATTCTTGTGTAAATGAATTTTACTAGTACTGTCCCACAAGCTATTGGTGAACTTTCTGAAACAGCCTAATTAATATTATCCAACGTCTGCAGTGGTATAAACAATTAGAAAAGGGCACGCCCGAACTTCTTCACCGTTTCTCTCTAGAGCGTTGCAGATGTGCAAAGACAGGATGGTATTGGTATGCATATAAAAGCAGAAACTCTGACTCTTGAGGGTGATCCTAAGGAC
>JANZLH020000089.1:281411-299654 GCA_026770325.2 Erythroxylum fimbriatum | reverse complement strand
TCCCTAATGATTACGAATCATTAGTCGCTACACATAAATTTCAACATAACAATTACGGATTATATCGAAATTCTAGCGATGGGATTGAAATTAACAATTCAATGAACGCATTAAAATCACCAATCACAAATCCCTATAGGTCCATACATAAATAACCGAACAATAACGAAAGTCCGATTATCCATATACAATACCTAAATTAATTAAAACAGGATAACACAATCAATTTCTAATGAGAGAAAGAAATAACAAAATAATTAAAACATACTTAACCCGGGTCGTTGGCGTCAATTTTACCTCCGAACCGGCGCCGAGACGTTCAACCCATTATCAGTATTTTCCGAGAAAATGCTTCAGCCCCATCCATCGTCCCTAACCAAAAAAAACCCCTAATTTCTATTCACTGTCGCAAACTCCAACCTACACCAAGCTTTCACTGCTCACTGTTACAATGACAAGACAAATAAACGTTTCATGCTTTTAATTCCTCTGCCTTGTGCTTGTCTCTGCCGCCAGCTCACTCCAGCGTTCTGATGTTCGCGCAGCAGCCAGCAGCCAGCTCCCAGCCGACTGCCTTCAAGTCTCCAGCCACAGCACCTTGCGTCCACGAAGCTCACGCCTGCGTCTCCTATGTGCTTTTCAATTTATTTCGGTAGTCTCTCTTCTATGGCTTCGTGCGTGCCGACACTCTCAACCTCTCTAGTGTTACTCCTCTCCAGCGCCGACACGTTCCCCGCTTCTTGCCTTATGCTTGCCCTTATATTCCGTGTGTATTTTCTCTGGGAGCTGCGCCGACTCTCATGTGTAAAAAATGCTTGTCGCTTCTGTTTTAATTCTTCTCTATTTATTTTTGTGTCTCTGCTTCTCCCCAGCGCCGCCACTTGCTATAGCCCTTTGCATGATTTTATTAGTTGCCTCACGCGTGTCCTCCCTTCATTGATGCCCTGATTTTGTTTGTGCGTTGTCCTCTATTTGTTACTGTTCGGTCATTAGATGAATCAGGGTCTTCTCATTTTTTAAAACAATTTCACGCACACCGGTCACCCTTCAGCTTCTGATTTCATTTTCTCTTTAATTGCGTGTGTCTCCTCCATTGGCTGCACCTGGTCACGCCTCCAGCTGTCCCCAGCTTCCAGCCTCACTTACCTGATTTCTTGCGTGCTTCAATTAATTAATTGTTGTTTAGCACCTGTGTCTTGCTCCTTGTTGATTTAACACACGTGTATGTTGCGTATTCTCTTTCAAAGCCAATAAAACCTGATGCTCCTTTCCTAATTTAAATGCTAGCTGCCAATTAAACCCTTAAACGCATCCCTTTAATTCCTCAAGTGCTGTGCCGCGTGTTCTGTTGTGTCCCTCAATTTCCAATCACTATTGTTGGCAATTAAATAATTCAACGCCGCTACTCCTCTATTTCAATTTCCTCTCTGCTTCTGTTCGCATGCGTTGCTTTGATTTTTAATGTTCATTGTCTGGTTTGGCGCAACCTTCCTTTCAAGCTGCTTCAGTTACGTGTTGCCCATTTAACGCCTCTAGTCCGTCTCACTGCTGTTGATTCTTTGGCAATTAAAATGAATTAAGGACCATTTAATTGCCTTGTGTTGCAACGTCTCCTCCATCTAGACAAGCAAAAACAAGTCTTCGGAAAATGATCCAAATTTTGAGCTTTTGACTCACTTTAATTTCTTTGCTTCCAAATTGTACCTAAAATAATATATGAATTAAAGTGAGAATCTTAAGCATTTTTATGTCAATAATTACTAAGTGAAAATAATAAAAAAATATTAACAATTAAGCACATATCACTGGGCAATCTCTAACTTGGTGGTCCATGAAGCCGCATTTAAGGCAAGCTCCAGACAATCTCCAGCACTCCCCACTATGCCTCTTCTCACAGTACTCACACACTGGAGGCAAATTCAGCCCTGCTCCCCTTCCACTACCAATCTGGACAACTCTGCCCCTCTGCCCAAATCCTGACTGCCTGGACCCACCTGAAGATCTAAATGTTCTGGTTTGGCGCTTACTGAAGCCTCGGCTAGAACTGCCCTGACTCTCACTGGGCCTCTTTCCTCTAGACCCTTGCCCAGACTCAACTCTCTTTGTCCTCATCAGCTGCTCCACCCTGACAGCAGCAGCTCTCAATTCAACAAATGTACCCATATCAGATCTTGCCAATCTTGTCCTAATTTCCATATTCAACCCATTCTCAAATCTTCTGCACTTGTCTATCTCAGAAGGAATTATGGCAGTGGCATACCCCATCAAATCATTGAAATGCACTTCATATTCTGCCACTGACATCCTATCCTGCTTCAATTTCAGGAACTCCTGCATCTTCATGTCCAGGTAGATCTTAGGCATGTAATTGCCTCGAAAGACCCTCAGAAAATCATCCCACTTTAGCTGGCACGGTCTGGTGGTACTGCCTGGAACAGTCTTCCACCATTTATATGTTGGGCCCTGCAACAAAGACACAGCATAGTCGAACCTCTCATCAGGCTCGCATTCCAACTGATCGAAGACCCTCTCGGTCCTTTCTAACCAATCCTTTGCCTCAGCAGGGTCTGTGCTACCATAAAAGTCTACAGCTCCCTACTTTCACAGCCTATCATACGTCCTCTCCCTCCCTTCAAGCACTCTAGGAGGCAACTCCTCTGATCGAGGCATCGAGGACTCCCTACTGGCTCCTACTGATTCTAGGTCAGCTGGCTGCTCAACTTGATCACCTAGAGCGGATGACCTATAATATACAATAATTTCCATCAATTTATGCATTTCTTAAGAGATTTCACGCCTAATACGCTATATGTCCCAACAGATGCCAACCATGCTCTGATACCACCTAATGTAGCGCCCCCTTACCATAGGGTACACACCGGGACGCCCGAAGGTCATTCCAGTCCATATCCTACGATAAAGGCGCACCACGATCAATCACTACACTCACTCCACATGGCATCATATAAATATTTGCTATAAAGCATCAATAGAAATTTCATTCCATTTTTGAAACCAAATGTTTCCTCATTCATTACTCAAAATCAGAACTTTACAATGTCTTTTGCAAACCTTAATACACACATATCTACAAGGTCTATAATAAAGCCACTACAGAACTGAGGAAACTATTTACACAGGCTAACTATGTCATCCAAAATATTCCAGAAGCATCTAAGCTGACCGACCTTTGCGCCATGGCTTCACTTCAATCACACTCTATACAGTAGTGGAGCCACTCAAAAGCTAAAGTCGCCTATCGATCCTGAAAACAATGATGCAATTTTATTGAGTTTTGCGAACTCAATGAGTTAACCATCATCGATGGTTTCCTCAATTAAGCACACACCAAAACAGATAGCACTTATCACAATTCACATAGTATTATACACAATTATCCCATTTCCATATACAGGATTGATTCTACAATGTATTCAATCAATCACATAATCACATTTCATAAATTTTACAGTTCCACTTAATATAGGCCAAGAAACCACTGAAATTTATCAAATCATAATGCATATGAAATGCTTATGAGACCCATTCCAATTTTTGTTTTTGTTGAGACCGAGTGCCTGGACTGTCCCGTATCCATTGGATACCGGGCTCATTGATCGTTGAGCGATTAGCTCTAAAACACTTCCGAGCTTGTGGCTCGTTTTCATTCGGTGAGCTTTAAGCTCTATTGGTGGCTACTCAGGTCCAACTACCATTATCTGTTTATGCATTCATGAATGGAATGCATGTAACACAATTCATTACATTATCACACATAGTTCCCACATTCACATCAATCAGCACTTCAATAACGCAATAGCCAGTACACAATTCATCGGACCTCCTGTCTAGCATCCATAATCAGTCCAATTCCCATTCATTCATTCAAGTCAACCATTGATAGAAACACATTCATTCAATGAATTAAACATAAGCAATTAAGAGGAACCGTCTAGGTTACTCACCTACTGCTCCCAAAGCTAATGCCTGGAAGGTCCGGCAACGTCTGTAGGTTGACGTTCCAGTTGCTCCTCTATAACCAAATAACATATATAAATCACAATTTGCACAATTATTGATGTTTCATAATGCACAGGAATGAAATGAAAGATGTACACTACATGCATGACAATTCTCGGGTATCATTAAGTATTATACCAACTTCCATCAAGAATTTGAACATCTTAGGGATTAAATCAAAATTCCACTTCTTCATATGATTTGTAGTCTTATTACTCTAGTTTACGGCAAAAGAAGAATCACCTCATTTGGGGTCCTATAGGTCCAATTATGATCAAAACGTTGAACTATACTCAGTAAAACTATCCCCAATGACAATGTTCCAACCGACTCCCACACTTTCTTTTGTTCAATCTCTTTCAATTCAACACCAATTGACACAAATTTTAGTGGAGATGTTGGAAAATGTGTTAAGGAACTAATGCCACAAGAATCAAGTCATTTGGAGGTATATAGAAGGAGTTATAGTCAAAATAAAAAACCATGTTCATGACTTTACTCCAACTGACATACTTTGGCGTAAACACCATAACTTTCGTTCTAGATGTCGGATTGCCTTCATTATTGGACGGTTGGAAAGAAGACATCTAGGGCTACAACTTTCATGAAGACCAAAAATTCTAATTCTGTCGTTAATGGGGTCAAAATGCCGTGTGACATTCTGGAGAAAATGTGACCCTGCGCTCCAATTTACACGGGCCGTGTAAATTCACACGAGCAGACCGTGTAACTTACGGTTCAACTAAATTTTCACTTCTAAACTCCTCCAAAAGGTCCTAAACCCATTCTAACCTTCCATACACTCTTAAGCAACCCCGAATCACCTATTCTTAAGCAATTATCACTCCAAAACCATTTAAACACAATTCAAAATGCATTCACTTCCAAATCTTAACTCATTTCATTCTCCACTTTAGCCTATCCTTCCCAAATTTTCCATTATCTTCATAACATACCTTATTCTAGATCCTAAACACTTCAAACTCACAAGTCATCCATTCAAATGGAGCAATTTACATGGAAACATCTCAAGTCAACTCAAACATCCATTTCCAAATTCATAACTATTTCAACATTCAATTTCCTACCTTCATACCAACATTTAAAACTTTCAAATACATAATTCAAAAGCATCCTCTTCATAGGAATTGTAGTCAATTCCTTCCATTGTCATGTAAATCAAACCTCAAGTCATCTAGACAACCACACAAGCAAGTAAAACTATACAATTGAAAATCACTCAATCATCAAGCCATTCCATTTTTCACATAATCAAGTGTAACATATAATTCATCTAATCCATCTTATGCCTAAATCATCCCTTTCATTCCTTCATCCATCATTCAATACTCAATTCAAGTCAAGCGATACTTCACAACCATGTCATGATCCATCATTTAACATAATCAAAAACAGAACATAATGAAAACCAGGGTATACCTATATGTATACTCATCCAATCCCTTTTTCCATCCCTCATTCACAACTCTAACTCTTTCGGCCCTACATACACAATATAAACACTTATAAGCATCAACCAAAACACATACATGAGCCTTAAACAAATATGATCCAAACATCAATTCAAACCTCAATTATACAATATTCATGACATGAAACATGAAACTTACTTGATTAAACCACTAAATCTTCTACTTCTTCAAGAAATCACCAAGACCTAATTTTCAATCTTCACCATCGAACATCATCATTCACGAGGAGTAAAAAAAGGTTTTGTGGAGAGTAAGAAGGAGAAGGTAAGAAGATGATGGCTAGGCTTGTAGTTGGAAAAAATCACACAACACTTGAAGGAGGAGGATGATCCAGGAAGAAGAGAAGAGGACTTCACAAAAATCACTTCAAAGACTTCAAAAGAGAGAGTGTGTCGTGAATGGCAATGGGAGAGCTTAATTAAAGGTAAGCTTAAGAGTTAAGGAATTAATACATGGCTATGGTAATGCCATGTGTCAAGCTCTAATAAATCCTTCTTTAACAAATCAATTTTAACCCAAATTCCAACAATTAACACTTGTCCAATAATCCCTATAGCCATATGTCCATAATCCAATACCATTGATAAAGAATTCTACTACCCTTGACCAATTGGTCTGCCACCCTGCATTTTTCCTAGTCCGGGTTTTTACCCCGAAAAATTCCAGAAAATTCCCTAAAATTCTCCAATATTGAAAAATCATTATTGGCACTCTCCAAATAATTTTTCAAGATCAATAGCTCCAAATTTTCAAAATGCTCAACCAATTACAGTTATAACCAAATAGACCGGGAATGTCAATGTATGCATGTACAAACAATTTCTTGTGCAACAATTCATTTTTCACAATACCAATATGTCATATAATGAATGAACAAGCAATTGCATTTTATAACCCCTCACTGATCACTCAAAATTCTCATTTTACCCTTCCCGCTGGAACCGGGATGTTACAATAAGGGTGAGCTTGAGTTAGGCTGAATCGGATTCAAACCAGCCTCACTATCGAACTTATATTTGCTAGCCAATACCCAAACCCAAAGACTGTTAGGTTTCGTGAATAATTCCCAGCAAACCTTCATGCCAAAAGCATTATTAACAAGGTGCAAATCCTGAAAGCCTAATCCCCCATTGGCTTTCGGTTTCAAAATATTCGGCCAAGCAACAAGACTCGTCTTTCGGCTCTCTGCGCTACTATTCCAAACAAAACCTCTAATAGTTTTCTCCATATCTCGACAAGAGCTAATCGGAATATTAGTCGTTTGCATAGCATATAATGGCATCGCGCTTAGTACGGACTGCCCAAGCGTGATTCTCCCCGCAAGTGAGAGACTCGATGCATTCCAATTCATAATTTTAAACTTCATTCGATCAAGTATAGACTTATAGGTGAATTTCGTGGCTTGCGAGTGCGTGATTGGCACACCTAAATATTTTCCCATATCAGAAACTTCATAGAAACCCAACGTCGTAGTAAGATGTCGACGCAATCTATTAGGAACATTTTTGGAGAAGAAAATCGAGCTCTTTGCTTGACTAACTCTCTTCCCTGAACTCTCGCAGAAATGTGCCACAACCTCCTTTATAACCGCAACCTGATTTATGTCAGCCCTTCCAAATAATAACAAGTCATCGGCAAAAAACAAATGCGAAATACCTGGGCCTCCTTGCCGCATTGGCAATGGTTTCCAACACCCTGATTGCACCGCATAAGAAATCCCATGAGCTAAATGCTCCATACATAGAACGAAAAGATAAGGCGACAACGGACAGCCTTGTCTTAAGCCCCTTGAAGGCATAAAGGACTCAGTAAGGCCACCATTCCATTGTATCTGCATCGAGCTTGAGGTGACGCAATCCATAATGGTTCGGGATAATGTATCAGGCAGCCCTACTTCCTGTAAAGTATCGAAGAGAAACTCCCAGCTGAGGCGGTCATAAGCCTTCTCAAGATCAACCTTAATGGCCATATATCCCACATGCCCTTTCTTACCTTGCATCGAATGAAAACATTATTGGGCAATCACAATATTGTCCGTGATATGCCTACCGGGGATGAAACTAGATTATCCAGGGCCCACAATCTTTGGCATAATACTCTTAAGCCGATTAGCAATTGTTTTCGTGATAACTTTATAAGCTACCGTACAAAGAGAGATTAGTCGAAATAGGGAAAAATTAATAGGAACATCTTGCTTCGGAATCAAACAAATGATTGTTTTATTCATCGCTTTATCAATATTTCCCCCATTAAGGACACGGGCTGCCTCGGTGCTCAAATCTAAGCCCATCGTCTCCCAATGAGACTGATAAACTCCGGCTTGGATCCCATCAACATCCGGAGCTTTCCACGGCTTCATATCGAGCAGAGCCTTTCTTATATCCTCAACCGAAAACTGAGATTCTAGCTTTGCAAGACATCATTCACTACATTATTTAGGAGAAATCCTAATTATAATGGTATGCATGTTTTTTAATGTTCATGTTATTCTTGGCTACATCTTTACACTTCTCATAAATTAGAGTCGCAATCTAAGAATTGTGTTTTTATGGGATATAATAAGCTTCACAAGGGATTTATCTATTTTTATTTATCTTTCAAGACATTTTGTAATTTATCTATTTTAATTTATATTTTAAGACATTTTTTAATCTTATTTCATGTTGTTTTCTATAAACAAGAGTTCCATTTTAAATCAAGTAAAGCTGTTGTTTCTAGTACTCCAAAATTCAATCCTACAATCATTTTCTTGTCGTCCATTTTTTCTCCTTATCCTAATTTAACTTGAACTCTACCATTCACAAACATGTTAACTCTATCCAACATAACTTTCACCTTATCTTCATCCAACCCATCTATATCTTCACCACTTGACATTCAAACACAGCTCAATCCGACTCCTCCTACCTCACCTTAATATTAAGCTTAAACTGATACCACCAAATCACCTGATCAAACACACCTATAATAACCTGTTCTCAAACAGACTCCCTTGAACCAAGAACTTTGCTTGCAACCTCTAATTTAGAACCTACATCAGATACATATGCCATTAAATCAACTAAGTGGAGAAAAGCCATGGCAGAGGAACATAATGTCGTACTCAACAATAAATATGGCTTATTATTCCTTCATCATCATCTTAAAATATTATTGGATATAAATGGTTGTATCGGGTTAAAAAGCACAAAGATGGAACTCTTGATTATTACAAAGCAGTGAAAGGCTTTCATCCTGGGTTAGACTTCATAAAAACTTTTAGCTAAGTGATTAAAACGGATACCATTAAGCTAATCTTATCCGTGGTTGTCTCCTGAAATTGGCAAGTCAAGGAACTTGATGTTTCAAACACATTCCTATGGCTCTCTTGATGAAGATGTTTTCATAGAACAATCACTAGTTTTTTTAATCCTGTTTGTTTAGATTATGTTTATAAACTTAATCGTTCTGTTTAGAAGCTTAAACAAGCTCGAAGGCAGTGGTTCTTGTTTTGTACTACAACATTTTTATCTTTTGGTTTTCATAGTTCCAAAATAGATAGATCCTTGTATTTTTACAAGTTTGGGACAACCATGATTTTTGCTTGATATATATTGATGACTTCATAATCATTGGAAGTAATATTACTATGATTAATTCCTTCATCAAAGCTTTAAAAGATTGATTTACCTTAAAAGACCAGGGCAAACTCAATTACTTTCTTGGTATTGAAGCTAATTGGTGCACAAATGGTCTCTTATTGGCACAGTCAAAATATATTCATAATGTTTTTATCAAGTCTCATATGGAGAATGCTAGTGGTATCAATGCTCTTGTTTATACCAAGCAAAAGTTTTCCCTTGTAGGAGAACCTTTTCATGATCTATCACTTTACAACATTATTATACGCATGCTTCAATACTTGTATTGTGAATTTGGATATAGATTTGAACTTTACAAATTGTTATATTATGTTGGATTCAAATATTTATGTTTTACAAATTGGCATATTGTGATGTATTTTGCAAATTGGTATATTATGTTGGATTGGTTTATTCTGTTTTTCAAATTGGTATACTGTGTTGAAATTTTAACAAATTTGTTTATTGTGTTATGTTTTGCAAATTGGTAAATTATGTTGGATAGATTTATTTCTTTTTTGCAAATTGATATATTGTGTTGTGTTTTGCAAATTGGTATATTGGTGTTGTCTTTTGCAAATGATATATTATATAGGAATTTTAACAATTGAGGCATGTATCACAATGCATATTCATAATCACTAGGGCAAACTCAATTATATTTTAACAAATTAGAATAACTTTGAAATATAAATATTTATAAATACATTAAATGCCCCTAAAGTACATAATTAGGAGTTTGAGTGACATGAATATAAACTAATAAAATATAAGCAAACAAAAGCTTTGTCCCAAAGAATGATGTTTGGTAAGATGAATCAGACACCCACAGTAAATAGTCATATAGAATCTACAAAATAAAAATAAAAATGCATATCAAACTTATATTAAATTTTGAAATGTTTATAGATTACTATATAAACTCACATCTTGCACCAACAATAAGTCTTGCGGATAAAAGTCTTATCTCATCGAATATAAGATGTTTGGCAAAAATTTGTATAATAACAAAAGCTCAACGCTTTTATCAAGATCATATACCTACAAAATACCTACAATTTGAATGATCCTTATTCAGTTGTATAACATTAACATCATATAAGCTATAATTGAAATAATCATAATGCGTTGATAAAAATATAAGGGCAATACTCACATTTGTATTATTACATTGGTCAAAATGTTAGACCAATATTAGGTTTAACATGTGATATCTTAAACTTTATCTTATTATAATTGGGACAATCGATATATGGAATATGAAAAATTACTCGTAATAATATTAATATTATATAATATAATAACAAAAATTATCATTCCTGTTTTACCATTGAACATGATGTCTTCTCTTGGTAAAATTGAGAGTATTTTCTTTCAATTTATGCTAAATTGTTGAAACAACAATAAAAATCATTCTTTAATCCATTAATAAAACCTTCACACTCTTCTTATGTCAAGTATATACTAGGTGTAGATGCAATTAAAACCACATATTTTATTTGCAACCATTTTTTCTTATAATATATACTCAATGTAGTTAAATATGATTAATGCAATATGGTTAAACTTTGTTTCCATAAAGTACTAAGCATGCTTGGAGAATCAATGATTGCTCTAGAAACCTGATTTCTTAATTTCCCAACTTGATAGGCTTTCAATCCTCTAATTCAACTTTTGTTACTTACTCTGTTTTTAACCTTTTACATTTATATGGACACATTTAAGGATGGGATAAATGAATGAGCAATCAATATATACATATAAAATATTAGTTAAGTAGTACACTCAGAAAGAATTCTCAATTCACATATATCTTGTTCCTAAAACTCCTGTTCACCCTCCTACATCAAATTCACTATAAATATGACCAAAAATAAACAAACAAAATTAGCAGATCAATATCAATCATCAAATATACATTTTCATACACAACATATCAAATTGCAAAGTTCCTATTAGTAATGAAAGTTTAACCTTTTTACCAATACATTTCTTGCCATTTACTTCTGAAGTTGTTTTATATCCATATACGGTCTAAGCTTAATCCTAAACCCAATTAAAAATATAAGTAACACATAGGTGTAGGAACAAACAAAGTAAGATGATAGGGGCCAAAATAATGCATTTCAAAGGAGAAAGCAAATTAAAATGTAGGGATATAATGCGTCAAATGACAATATACATTAGATTAACAAAATAAAAATTAAATTATAAGAAAGCGAAGGATGATGCAATGACAAATGATTAACACAAAAAAGACCCTATGCAGACTTGTTTCTCTTTTATTTTCTTAGCTCCAAACTGAGTCTGTTAGATAAAAGAAAAAGGACAATCAATGGTTTGAAACATATGAAGTCATAAATTTTCTACTGCTTTCAACTATTTCAATAGTTTATCATATTATGTTATGAGAGGAGTTCTGAATTCTATACTCTTAAGTGCAATAATACTAACATCTACACTTTAAAACCAAACCAACCAAATGGCTTGTTACAATTGGAGTTCAAGAACACATCAATCTGCAGCCCCAAGCATTCACTGTGTATCTCTTCTCTCGTGTAGATTGTATGCAACCTGCATCTAACATAATCCTCTTTATGCCACAACAATGACATTATTGTAGTTGCCTCGTTCAACAAGTAAATTCACATCCTAATACAATTTGCAAATTTCAACATTTAAGGTAGCAACAAAGGACTGGTGACACTCAGCAAACATATGGTAACAAAAGCAGATTGTATTGACTATTTATACTACCACAAAAGGTTTTTAACAGTTAAGGTAATGTCGATGCAATTAACAAAGAAAAGGACTTCCAGGAAACCAAAACCAATAACCACTTCCAGAAAACAAAAACCCCACCACAAATCTGAACTAAGGATTTGATGTCAAAGGCATAGGCATATGGAATGAGTCTACAGAAGCTCTTGATAACACCAGCCACCTCTAGCTAAAAATTTAAAAGAAAAAGCATCTGAAGGTGTGATCAACGGAGCCTCCTAGCCTCCCTCTCAGACTCAAGAAGGGTGAGAATATCTCCTTCTCTCACTGGTCCCTTCACATTTCTCATGATGAACCGATTCTGATCATCAAGAAACTTGACCCTAACCTGAGTGACTTGCCCTCGAGATCCAGTTCGACCCATGATCTTCACCACCAAAGCATGCTTAATCTGGGAATCCATTCTGCAAGGAAATACACCACACTTAATTATAAATCTTAATTTCAATCACATGCCATCAACACTCAAAACCACGATGTAATCCCAAAGTTGACCACCTAACCGCCATACATCAAAAAGGGTAACCATAAAAACCTTTACAGAAGCAGCAGCTGATAGAAACAAAATTATAACAGTTTCAAGAAAAAATATTTCTTTACAAAAACAGGAAGAGTCCTGTATTAAACACTTATGTTTCCAACGATACCCTAATCAGCACATCATAATAAATAAACTTTCCCACGAAGAAGAATAGAACGTCTACCAAACACCACGTCACATGGTTGTTAATTTTCCTTCCTGAAGTTTAATGGGCACCAAACAGAAAAACCAAAGTTTAAAAGGAAAAGATCTACAACTAAAAGTTTTCATTCTTCATTAAAGTTTTTTTTATAAAAAGCACAGTACAGAGAAACAGCGATCTACATATTTAATTACCAACCCAACAGATCCAACCCCGAAATAAATTTGAAAGGAGAACCAAAGACAGAGAAACCAAAAGAAAGCTAAATGTAAGCACCGAATAAATATGAAAGATGTATAAATATGAAGGGCCAAAACGTACCTGATCAAAGAAGAGAAGGAAAAGACAACAGCCGCTTCGTTTAGGTTTTGCGATTACAAGGATACCTAAAGCCAGAAGCTTTGAAGGGTTTATAAAGAGTCAGATTTCAACTAATTGACGCTTTTGCCCAAACCCAATATCTCAAAATCAGTTGTTAAACTGCAGCTGGAAAGAATCACCGATTTAACTTGCGTTCTTATGACGTTGTTATCCTTATAAAATAGTGTAATATTCAAAGTTGTTATTGGATACAAATTCAGAGTAAGAGCAATGAAGTAACTTGGTTTAAGTTTTTTTCTTCTTCTTAAATTGCCTTTTTTTTAGTTAGTCTTAACTCTTAATTTTGCGCATGTTCATTAAAAATGAAAAGAATACCTATAGATAACTGTAATATTAGTATTTTAAAATTTCTTATGCTTCTTGAAAGGCCATAAATTATTCTAAAAGAAAGATATTAAAAGGTTTAAAATATTCAACTAGTATTAAATTATGCTAAAAATTAAAAATTAAAAATAATATCGGAAGAGGTTATTCTTACCTTTCAAATAATTTGACAAAAAATTGTTAAATGAAAATTAATTGATTTATTTTAGATTATAAGAACTTATTAATTTACAAAAATTGATCGATTAAATAATGAATTGAACGGTTTTTAACAAAAAGAGTTATTAAAGTAAATCGAACTAAAAAATTAAAAACTAAACCTAAAAACAGGACAATTGTAAGTTTTTATAGCTAAACCGTCAAAATCGGTTAAGTTTTTTAATCATTGAATATTAGTTTAAAGCATCACATAAAATATCTTAAAAATGTTAAAATGAATATTTATAAACTTAAAGTGAATAAAAGATATTCAAATAAAGAAAAAAGGAGTAATCAAATTACTAAGAAAAACGTAAACCATGGAACTCACGTCATATTAGATGAGTAGCTACACATTACTTGTCAGATGATCGACATTAGATCACCTGTGCCACTAACTCTGGCCCTATTCTGTTCCACATATAAAACGACGACGTTTTCCTTTTAACTAAACCAACGTCTACGTCTCATCTTATTTTTAGCCAAGCTGATTTGATCTTCTTTGATTTTGCTTCCCGCCTCAATTCTGTCCTTCCCCTTAATAGCATTCTTTTCTTCCACTCTGTCGCACAACTGCCTTCAAAAGCTTGGGTTAATTCATGGAATGTGTACTGAACGCTTGAGGTATGCTCTTTGCCATCCACTCGCTCTCTCTTGACCTTTTCTTGTCTACTTACACCACTCTCTTCCATCAGCAAGAAACCCCAACATGGCTTTGAAGTCCTTCTTTGATTCGTTACTTTCTTCTTTCTTACAAGGAACAATTCTTCTTTTCGTTACTTTATTCTGGGTCTGATTTGATATAGAAGGGAATGTAGGCTTTCAATTTTCTTTATGGTTTTTTGCATTGCATGTCTTCAACTCTCTCTGTGGAAATATTCTGCCTTTCTAAAAACTAGTTTCAGAGCGATCAAACACGCCTATCTCTCATCATCTCATTCCATTTTTTCTTCTCTCATTAATTCAATGACATTTTCTAGTTGCCCCCTATGCCACATTGCTTTCTGGGCTGTTGATGGATTTTCTCGACCAAAGTGATCATCGTGGGTGTTACCATGTTATTGCTCGAATTGACTGGACTACCCTCATGGCATCGACACTCATAGTAAAGACCATAAGTGCTAGGATTCAAGTCTTGTAGATAGGCAATTCAGGAGATATCAAATGGATAAGAATATAGATAAGTTTGGAGATTAATGAAAATGACGGAGGTGAAGTAAATTTTCGATTTGTGCCGTAGTAGACCACAGTTTTTTTTTGTTACTCATTTAATGCGGCTTCATGGAACTTGAGTTATTAATGTCTGCTTAGACAATCTCTGCCTTTTACCTAGTTTTTGTTTCTTTATGTTTGTTTCAATGGAGAATGCGAAAGGTATATAAGTTTGCGATTCTCTAATGCTAATGTGTTCCTCACGTGAGTCCTTTCTCCACGTTCTCTATCATAACAATCTCATTTTTCCATTGGGAGTTGATATTCTTGTACAGTTGACTAATAACTACCTTTGTTTTCTGGCGATTCTTATTTGTGGCATTCAATTTTCTCCTTTTGAAATCGTTTGTTTTGATGTTTGTTTGCAGTAGATGCTGCTGCACTTATTCTTGCAAAATTGAAGGACCCCGCAATCATAGCGAAAGTGAATGCTGACACTCGTCTTGCTAGCAAATATGATGTTGAGTATGTGTCAGATTTCTCAACTACAAATTTAGTTTTCCTATCACTAGTTTATGATGTGGTGTACCATCCATGCTTGTTTTGCTGGATCTGGAAAACATATTGATGGCCTTCCTTTGACTAGTTCTTCTAGTTATTAATGTATTTATTTTCTGTCTTTTGAAATTGATTAACGACAATTAATGTTTTTGTGTTCAGGAGATGTGAAGGACTATAGAATCACAGTAGGTGTAGTTTCTAACAACTAAATGAAATCTACGGAGGACTCTTTATCTTTCTTTTATATACACACACACATATATATATATATAGAGAGAGAGAGAGACATGGTTTTTGGGGTTTAAAGCTTGTATCCTTTTCACCGACTTACAAGAAAGTTTGCATCTCTTTAAACAACGTTGTTCAAATACACCTTTGTAGACTTTGATGAAATAATTTAAACTTACCACTTAATAAAACTGGAATCTGTAGAAGTGTTGAAAAAGAGTTCTTTACTTGGAATAAGTCTTCTTGTGACTATTTTTGCCAATTTCATCAATGTTGTATTCGGTAAAGTGAGTCTAATTGAACTCTTGATTTTGAGTAGTTTGTCCATGTTCCATTCCTTTTGAGAAAAGAATGTAAGAACTGTCTGCATGATTCAAGTTGAATGCAACAGTTTTTCCTTTTTCTCCTTTTTGTTCATTTTTGTTTGCTTGTTGTCTTCGAGTTGGGAGACAAGTTGTGTTAGTTCATGATGTCTGTTTGTTCCAGCTACATAGAAATTTACCTTATGGCTGATGATTCTTGTAAAATTACAGTTTTTATTTACCTTGTAACCAAAATTTGGTTGATCTCTGCAATAAATAGGTAGCTCGAGCTTAGATTTTCAATGTCTTGATGCATTTGGTTGTCTTCAAACCTATGATTGTTTATAATAAAAACTGAGAACGTGCATTAGTTTGGGCATCTTATTCAGGCTTGGTTACACTAGCCATTAGGAATATGTTGACTCAAACATGGATGATGATAGATCGCCATCTCTGTATGGATTTTTCTCAGACATTAGTTATGTTTAAATTTTTTGAGAAGTTTCAACATTTCATTCCATGGTTTATATGATTCCTGTCCTTGTATTCTTTGGCTGCTCCAGGCATGAGAAAAAAAAGGTTGTATTTGTATCTGTAATACTTTTCCCTTTTACAGCATCAACAAATTTACACTGGTGGGAATGAGCATCTGCTTCCCCATCACATCTTTTTTTGTAGATCTTATGCAGGAATTATGGAAATGGCTAGGAATAGCTTGAATTTTACACATCTGATATCTACTTGCGCGTATCTAAATCTCATTTGTTTTTTAGTTGTTATAAAGTCTACTTTAGATGCTGTATTGTATGAATTTTGGCAAAGAACTTTATGTTTCCATAAAGTATATTATGTATCATTGTTGAAAGTCTGAAATTTGTAGGGAAAATCTGCTAATAGCCTATCTTCTGAAAGTAAAAAGCCTTCTTCTACATGGAACCTAATTAGTTGTCCCATTTACTAGTTGGAGTTGCTGTTGAAAGGTTTTCCTTAGTTCTTCTTGCAAAGCCTTTATTGCGTCCTTGCTATTTGTTGCCCTAAAAGTAGACATCTTAAGGAAAAATTTTCAGATTTTTGAGCATTTTTTTTGGTTTTTCTACATGAAGTTATGGCTGTGCAAACTTAGGTGTTGAATCTGGAATGTTAGGTCTGATAGAGTAGCTGCAGGAGAAAAATGTTTTGGGTGCCTTATTGTTGTCTAAATTTAGCAAGGAAAATTTTGTTTCAAAGCTAAGACTTAGATGAAGATAATGGCACCTTTCTTGCCCCATAATTCGTTGCCAATTAATACAGTTTATTCCCCAAAGTTGGTGCACATTTCAGGTCACAAAAAGAGGACAACCCCTTCTTGCATGACATAACTTTTAGCACAGATCTCCTCATCCTATGATATTTGGTGAGCATTTCGAGCTCAAGAGGAAGAGAAAGCAACTTCAATCACTAAATTCTGAGGCTTATAGCTTAAGTTATGATTTTTCAAAGTTAGCTAATTACTTTTCATTTGGTCTACCCGAATTTAAGCTTAAGTTCAGTTTTTGTTCAATGCTTATGAATGGTTCAAATGTGGTTTATCCTTGATTGATTATGCTTATTCATGATTCACGCGGAGGGAAAATAAATTTGACATTACAGTTGCATAACTTCGATGCTTCTCAATCGGCAATTACTTTCATGCTAATCTGATTCATTTTTCGTTTTCATGACGTAAGCTACTTCATTAATCTGGTCACTTGAGAGCTTCTTCTAATTCTATTTAGTTTTGTTTTTTAATGGCTGACAGGTTTGAGCACCCAATTCGGTTTTCAGTCCCCATGTTGTAGGATAAAAAACTGTGAAGATTACTTATAATTGCCGTGTGCGTTGGCATTTCGTCAATCGTTCATTCAATCTTTGGTGTGCTTTAATTGTCATAAGGAATCAAGCCTTTGACAATTGGCGGTATTAGATTATCTTCAAGGTATGATTTATGGGTACATAATGGATTTCCTTCGTGGAGTGGGACAAGTGTTCTTCTATGAATAGGCTTGAGGTTCTTGTGACTGGTTGAAATCTTCTATGTCAATTAGTCTACTATAAAACTTTATGGAGCTTGGTAGGAATAAGATGTTTTTTCACGAGTATAGACATTGATGCTACAAGCCGAGCCTACATTGCTATCATTGTCCATTGCTCATGAACATAGTTATATTGCATATATTTTAATGTAATTTTTGTTCGAACTACCAAATCAAAGTATATGTTTTTTTGTAACAAATAGACCTTATGTTGTATAGTTTAATACTTTAATGATATGCGTTTAGTTTTTCATGTAAAATCTTATGTGTTAAGTGATTTCTGTTTTATATCACATTCAAACTTGATTTCCATACAATAACATTTAATTGATTGTGATGAAAAAAGGAAGTACCTTTTATTTTAATTCTTTAAAAGAAATAAATCATTTTAATAAACTTGTTCCAACCTTGTTCAACCACAATATGATGTTTTAATAAAATCCAATTTT
>JANZLH020000089.1:256496-268751 GCA_026770325.2 Erythroxylum fimbriatum | reverse complement strand
CCATCAATTTATGAACACCAATTTCACAAATCAATAAACATTAAGTCCAACAAATATGCATTTTAATCGACTTAACAGAAAGTAAGTTTTAGGGTCAATATTTCATCTTTATGTATAAAAAAATTAAATATCATCAATAATGTTGTAGTATTAAGAACAAATCCATAAATAGACTCTCTCTTTACACTTTTTTCTTCTGACCTCTGTCTAAGCCTTGTACCTTTCTGTCCCTCTTTTCTTCCCCTTTTTTTTGAAACTTAACTCCCGCCTTCCCTTTTGGCTACTGTTCATCGTCTTTCTCCTGGCCTCCTCTGCTTTGCATAGGCTTGTTAAGGTCTGGCAAACGGATGCAAATGGAGATCCCCCACCTCCACTGGACTCGACTGCTTTCCTTGTCTTATCTAAATTTGTCAAAGCCAAGCAAGCAACTCCATCTAAGAATGTGGGCACAGTCGAAGCTAATGGACCTAGATATCCTTCACCACTTAAAGCAGCGTGGAAGCACAAACTGAACACACAACGCAATAAAAGTAAGCTTAAACACTTCTCTATTGTTATGAAGGATGGGTTTTATCTCCTCCCAAAGAATTGTTGCAAGATGGAGCTTTTATTTGGTCTTCATCATTGGTTGGCTATTTCTGGAGCAAGCGTCCATCCTTTCCCTTGGTAAAAATGTGGGCTGAAGCTCGATGGAGTAAGAAAGGCTTGGAAAAGATAATGCTCATGCAAGATGGAAATATCTTATTTAAGTTCTATTCAGATCAACACCTGACGAAAATTATGGAATCTGGTCCTTGGCGCGTTGGAGGCCAACCCTTGTTTTTGCAAAAATGGCAATCAGGTTTGGACTGTGACAAAGATAGTATTGAGGCCTTCCCTATCTGGGTTCAATTTCATAGTATTCCTTTAGAATTATGGAGACGAAGGTAGTATTGAGGCCTTCCCTATCTGGGTTCAATTTCATAATATTCCTTTAGAATTGTGGACACTTAAAGGACTAAGCTAGTTAGCTAGTTCCTTGGGAAAGTTACTTTGTATGGACTCCCAAACTGCCAATATAGAGAGGATATGTTAAGCCAAAATCTACATCAAGGTTAATATAAATGTTGATTTATCTGATAAACTTCCTATACTTAAGTTAGATAAAGTTGGGGAGTTACAACGTGTGGAATCCCTCTAACTTATCCTTGGAAACCTTATCCTACTAACAAACAATGGATAGCCACTATTAAAACTTTCCAAACTAGTTAGTCTAAAGAGCTCCTTGCTACAAAACCTACTCTACTTGAGCTATTTTAGAATGATATGTCACTCTATAGGGCATAAAAGGGGAAGGACACTATTGAGTTAGGTGAACAACCATTAGCTTTCCTAAAGCCAATAAAACATCTAATCCCTCAGTAAAATAACTAGTGGCCGAAGCAAGCAGTAAAATAGAAGAAAAAAAACACAATTCAAATCAGTTTGACATTTCTCCTACCTGTAAAGAGCCTACAAATGAGTAACCCCTAGAAATCCTACGAGTCTCTACCCCTCTGATCCTTCAAACATTCTTCCAGATGCAACTTCTAACTGTAGCCTTGAATCAACTAATTCTCTTAAATTGATGGAGCAATATGCTAACCTAGCAAATCAGGGAGGGTCAATTGCTTTTGCGTCCACTATTAGCTCCAGAAGAAGATCAACTAGAAGGAAGAATAAGATTAATCGTCGATGGGATTCCCCTCCTTGATGGTACTTATCTAAAATGTCAGAGGGTTTAATGACCCTCACAGACAAGCTATTGTCAAAGATCTAATTTTGGCAAAAAAAACCTTGTATAGTCGAACTATTAGAAACCAAAATCAGAGCTGCACAACTTTTAAAGGTCTCCAAGTTTTTGGGTGTTTATTGGTCTATTTTTACTAATATATCTACTCATTACAATGGCATAATTCTTTGCTTTTACCATACTACAAAAATCTCAGTTCAGGTGTAAGGAGAAAGTGCTCAACATCTGCATTTATCATGCCTCCTCTATAGATATAATACAACATTTGCAGTCTCCATCCTTTATGCTTTTAACTTCTAATTACAACAGGGCTCTATTATGGAACTCTCTACAACACTTAGAGCCTAATACCTCAGATCCTTGGTTAGTCATTGGAGATTTCAACTTTATCAAAACTATCTTAGAATCAGAGGTTGGTTGGTGGTTCCAATCCATCTCTGGCAGGGAACTTGAATCTTTTCTACACAAGGTTAACTTAACAGACCTTAGATTTAATGGTCATTTCCTTACCTAGACTAACAAACAACAAAGTCCTTATTTGATTCAACAAAAATTGGATAGAGCAATGGTCAATCCGACTTGGTTGTCTACTTTCCCTCAGTCCTTTGCTCACTTTGGCGATAATCTTTTATCTGATCACTTCTAGATCTTAATCCAAAATCTGATCCCTTCTGTCCCCAAAGGAGCCCAATTCAAAATTTTCAACAGTCTTACCAAACAAGAGGGTTTCTTGGATCTAATTAGGGACTACTGGCACATCCATATTAAGGGTTATAAATCTTATCAGCTAATGTAGAAGTTGCAAAGAGTAAAAACAACTTTAAAACCGTATCCTCTAATAATATCTTCTATGTCCAAGATTGCAAAATCAGGATGCAAAGGGCTTAGGAGGACTGCCACCAACACCCTTATAACTCCCAGCTGAGGAATATTGAAATTCATAGGATCATGGAATATCAGTAAGCTCTCCAATTGCACCAATCAATACTTCAGCAGAAGGCTAGGATTGTATGGTTGAAAGAAGGTGATCAAAAATCCAAAATTTGCCATGCTTCTTTACTTAAAAGGAGAAATACCAGCATAATTGTGCAACTTCTTGATGAGCAAGGCATCTTTCGTTCAACCCAACCTGCCCTCCTAAATATCACTAAAGATTTCTTTGATCAATTGATGGGTATCTCACATCAGTCTAGTCAACCCTTTGATATGAAAAGATTCTTCAATAACCCTCTTACTTAAGACAAGAAGGACCTATTAATGACCACTTTTTCATATACTGACATCAAGAAGTCCTCTTCTCTATGAGTCCCTCAAAGGCTCATGGGCCAGATGGCTTTACCGCTTACTTCTTCCAACAAAATTGGAATGGTACTGGTGAACTTTTCACTGAAACTATTATGGAAACCTTATCTTCTTGATAAATGTTGAGAGAGAACAACCATACCTTTGTTTGCCTTGTTTTTAAAAATTTTAATCCCTCTTCTTTGACTAATTATCGACTTATATCTTATTGCAATACCCTTTACAAGGTTATAGCTAAGCTTTTGGCCAAAAGATTGAAACAAGTTTTATAAGAGACAATCTGCCCAACTCAAGGGCTTTTCATTAAAGGCAGAACAATTGGTGATAACATTCTACTCATGCAATAACTTCTCAAGGACTACCAGAATGGCAAGAACCTGAAAAGTTGCACTTGGAAAATCAATTTTTATAAAATATTTGACACGGTCAGCCTGACAATTCATTGAAGTGTGCCTTGATGCTCTGGACTTCCCTCTGCAATCTAAAATTTTGATTATTATATGCCTTCAGACCTTATTAATAAGTATTTTTGTCAATGGTGTCCCCACCAAACCTTTGTAATGTGCCTGAGGAATCAGACAAGGGGATCCTCCCTCCCCCTATATCTTCACGCAGGTTATGGGAGGACTGTCAAGAATGCTCAACAAGCTCGCACTTCATAATGGAAGATACTGTTATCACCATAAATGTAGATCCCTCAAACTTGCACACTTAATGTTCGCTGATGATCTATTGCTACTATCCAAGTTTGATCTTTTCTCTATCCACATCCTCAAGGATATTTTAACCCAATTCTCTAGCTGATTTGGCTTGCAAATCAACACTAAAAAAAGTTGTTTTTAATGCTCTTCAGATGTTAACAATTTTTCTGAGCTAACGTGATTCCTAGGCTTGGTACTTCATACTCCTCCATTTAAATACTTGGGTGTTCCCATATCTTATACAAAGCTCACCTACAAAGACTGTTTTCCCCTTTTAGAGAAATGCCGATCCAAAATTCTTGCATGGCAAAACTGATATCTCTTTATGGTTGTTAGGGTCACTCTTATACTTCTATTCTTAACAATATGCACATTCATTGGATCAACCACTTAATACTTCCAAGAAGAGTGATCAAGGAGCTAGAACGAACTATAAAAGACTTTCTCTGGTTTGGTTCTGTGGACAATGCTAAGAAAGCTAAAATGAAATGGGAGGAGGTGGCAATTGCAAAAGTGCATGGGGGGTTAGGCATAATCTCTACCAATCTTATGTAGAAAGTTCTTCTTTATAAAATAATCTGGAGGCTCTATACTGACAAAAATGCCATGTGAATTAAGTGGATCCACTAAGCTTACTTGCACTCTCACAATTTCTGCCATCTCCCGGAGCTTGAGGAGTGTTTCTGGGTTTTCAATCACATGCTAAAGATCAGAGACCTCATTTATCCTTTTATCCTTCATAAACTGGGAAATGGACATAAGATTTCCATATGGTTTGATAACAGGACAGAGTTCAGTCCTCCAATCCAGTGAGATGACTTAGCATATCTCAGAAGAAGGATCTTTCTCAACGCTAAAGTTTCTTTGCTCATTTCAAAGGAACAATGGACAAGTAACTTTAGAGGCTTCAATCATCCTTATCAATACTTCCCGAGCATGACCAACACTAGCCATGTGGATAAAATTGTCTAGAAAGCTCATCCTAGAGGACTCTTTACAAACAAATCTTGTTATCACAGCCTTCGAGCCGAATCACACACAGTTCCTTGGTCCAAGGTTCTTTAAAAGTAAAGCCTTAGCCTACGTGCCTCTATGATCACTTGGCTCGTAATTAAAAACCAATTAAGCCCCAAAGATAGATGGTATGGGAATTTTGATCTTATTTGTGACTTGTGAAAAACACATGCAGAAGATAAGAACCACCTATTCTTCACATGTATATACTCTAAATCTATACGGACTCAACTGCTTCATCATCTGGGTGATTTCTACAACTCCTACGACTAGTCTAATGTGATAAATTGGCTCGTTAGTGTTTCTAAATGACGGAAGCAGGACCCCTCACTAATTTCAACAGCTTTTACCCTCACCATTTACATCTGGAGGGAGAGGAATCGAAGGTTATACAGATAGGAACACACTTGTAAATAACAACTTGCAGTGAATATCACCAACGAGATCAGAGCTCTCGTAATAACAAACGATGCAGTTCTGAACTTGTCCGACAAAATGAAATCTAGCTGGAATTTATAACTCACTTGCCTTGGTTCTTTTGCCATAATTTTTGTGTATTGCCATTGTAAAGTAATTTTTGGACTACCTAGTGGTGACCTCATTATAATGTTGTATATAGTTTCACTACATTTAATGATATTTCCTTTCAATTTTTTTTTTAAAAATTGTAGTATTAATTGTTACAACTGATAAAATTCTTAATGACTTGAAACAAAAATTGTCATGTTGATTATCTTTTACCAAATTAAGAAGAATCAATAGAAATTAATAACTTTTTTCCTAATTCAAAATATTAACATGTACAAATGGTAATTGAATTATTTTAATAGAGCTCTTTAAAAAAATTTATTTCTTATAATTTATTCTTCAATTATTTATATATGGACTTAAATATATTGTGCAAGATTTCAAATCACTAAATGGCCAAATCTCTGCTTCAGTCCACCACCTGGTAAGTCTTTGGGGTAAACCATCGCTTCTCGGTTCCGCACCAAAATTTAATTTCTTATGCAAATTAAAATCTTATCAAAATTATGTATAACTTAAAAGGGCATTAATTACTATTGAGAAAAACAATATCTTATAAGACAACAAAACAAACTGACCATGCATGCAACTCCTACTATATATGGCCATAACAATCATTCATTAATCTTAGCTTCGACCTTCTTTAGACAAGACATCAAATAAGTAAAATGCAGCTCCATGAACCATGCAATTTATTCAAAGAACAAAACTTGAAAACACTAGATTTGCTCTGCAACATGCAACTTCTCCTAGAAAATAACACTTTAATTATCAAGAAACATTACTGCGGTTCAAAGTCTGAGTAGCATCAAGTTGTCGTCTTGCGTCACTGCCACTCCCAAACAAGTCTAATGCGGGTGGTCCTTGCTGCCTGCTACCACTTCCGCCGGAGCTATCTTTGCCAATCTGGCTGGATGGAGGCAGCTGGGTCGCTGTCCCGGCAAGATTGATTGCGTCGCCCCCATCTGGCCCCGCAGAACTGATATTGCTAATATTTCCTCCTCCATGGTAAGGTACTCCTCCTATTCCAATAATGTTAGAATTGCCAGCAGCAGCACTAACGACTGGAATGTTTCCGTCAAACAAACTTGGCCCTACGAAACCGATATTGCTGCTGCTGCCTCCGGCAAAGCCATGAGGTGTTCCTCCTAGACCAGAAATGTTAGGGACAACATAGTACCTCAGGCCACGATCAAGTCCACAGCCATAGCTACTACCTCCGACTTCATATGTCCTGCAGAACTGCAAGCCACTTCCGCCAGTAGCGGCTATCTCCAATGGGTTAGGGTTTTCTGCAGCCACATGCTGACCCATTAGCGTATCGGAAACTTCTTGTTGCCGTAAGCGCACAATCCTAGCCCTTATTTCTTGGAGTTTTTGTTCTACCAACTTGGAAGCAGTTATTTGATCACCTAACTCCAAACCTTCAGTGCCATTGACGTGAATTTGATGCATTAAATAATCAATCTCCATGGCATAGTTGGTTTCTTGGAGTTTCAGGGACTTCTCACACATCTTTTGAACTCTCCCTCTGAGGTAGCTTTCCTGATTCTCCATTTTCTTGCTACGCTCTATTTCAGGGATGCGTTGGTACTCGTTCAGTAGTTGGCGCACATCATCGTTCGATGGCCACAATTTAGGTTCATTATCACCCGGGCAGAATATGATAAGTAGCGCCCTGACATCACAAAGAGTACTTAATTCACTAACCATTTTCACTAAGCTACCTCTTCTTTTCTTAAAACTACTATTCCTGGCACGATCATTAACAATCCGGGAAATTTGTATCCTCCTTTTTACCATGACTTTAGCTTCTGTAGTGTCTTTATTTTTTCCTTGTTCTTTCATGAACTTGCGAGAGGAGGTATATATGGTTTGTTCAAGGGAGACAAATTTAGAATGCATTAATTTCACTTGGTTGAAAATAGAAAGCAAGCTGGGGAGATTTTGCGGGTATTCTCAATTCCAAAATTAGCTTAGTTAATTCGTGAAGACTTATAAATGTTGTCTCATCTTGGTAAGAAATTCATCTTCGCAATTAATTTCTTGGTTATGTATGATAAATTCAATCTTTATTATCCAATATTAAAATGGCATAATAAACATTCTCTTAATGGTGTTTGGGTTTTTTTTTTCCATATTTAGAATAATCAAAAGAAATTTAAAATGTTTATCGGATTATAATTCATGAAAAATAAAATTTTTATATTTAAAAGTTGTAACTCATTATGTAAGTTAATATATGTATTAACGTACTAGATGATAGGTGCATCATAAGAATGTACAAAAATTAGTTACATTTAATTTGTATTTATTCAAATTATTAACTTTTAATTTTATTTAAATTTAAATTTGTTTGACGAAGATTTATATATTTATTTAAATATTTAAATAAAAAATCATTATTGGTCATATGATTATATAGTTCCATCACTCATAAATGTAGCTAGATGTCAAGTTTATCTGAATAATAAGAGGGGCTTAACTGCAGCACTTTAACATAAGAAATATACTGTGCATTGGCCATGATCAAAACTCTCATCGTTGAAGCTGTCGAAGATTTTGAATTACTGAGCTCCATCAACTGACTGATTTGTTATTTTTCATAAATTGGAAATGACAATCAGAAAAGCTCTACTGTTGCTTGTGCAAGAAGCTTATCAAATGAATGGAACTCTGTGAGCATTGCGGATCCAAGGGTTTACAGCAGCAGATGGCATGGTAGCTGGTGAGATACGAATTGGTCTCGGTGGTCTAAGAATGTGAACTGATCAAGTATTGATGAATAAAAAAGATTGGCATTCGCTATATTCTGGCAGACTATGTTGGCTTTTACTTAACTAATATGTTTTGGAGTTTCTAGGTAGGATTAAAGTGAGTTCAAAAGACCTGTGTTTTTCCTGATAATTTAGCTGTCAAAACTCACAAGTTCTACCTGACTAGGTGGCTATAAATATCATCAGAAGTCATAAGTGACTAGCTCCAGCCGAGTACTATTTTAGAATCCGGATCCTCTATCAAATATTATGATGTCTTATTCTGTCTCATGAATCTCAGCCATTTATTTACGTGGATTCCGCATAAATAAACGCGGTATTCGCATAAATATGAATGACTAAGATTCATGAGACAGAACAAGATACTATAATATTGGAGAGAGGATCCCGTCCCACTATCTCATCCCTATTTATGTCATCGCAAAATTTAAAATTGCATGGTTCACATCCTTCAACGACAATGTTGTTTACCTTTCATGAAACTGATTATATTATAATGTCACAAAATTAGGCTAGCATCCGATTACGCACACAGTGAAATAACAATAAAATTTTATTTAATATTTTAAATTTAAAATTATTTAAATATTATAATATAATTAATACATTTATATAATAAAAAAACTTGAGACATAAATTTATATTGTATTGTGTAACTTAATTATTTTTTATTATTTCTCTCCAATGGTTCTTGAAATTAATTTATTAAAATCACTATAGTCACACATATTTTTGGCCTCTAGTTATATCCACATAAATGAGTTAAAAGCGCTCTATAAGTAGTGTACATATGCTAGATAAGAAGTACTAAATTGTTTAGGCCCAGTGCCCATTGATTATAGAGTTTGGAACTTATAGCAATTTAATTGAAATATAATTCTAATTTCAATAAAATTTTAATTAGAGTTTTTTTTAGGCAAATTTTAATTAGAGTTACAATTAATTATAATTAAATATTAATTGATCTTAAATAAGATCCAATATTTCATATTGATTGTTTACTTATTACATATCTCATATTTAATCCTAAAGTTTTTCAAACTTCACATTCAAACTTGAATAAATTACATTTTTTCTCATCAATTGTTATTTGTGTATGACTCATTAGGTTCTTAAATATGTTACCAATTGATATAAATTATAATCCTAAATCATAATCATAATTATATAAATTAACCTCTTTTGATTTATCTTTTATTCTCTAATTAACTTATTTATATTATAGTTTAAGATTTGAGTCTAGTAATGTATCATGATCATTCAAATATTATGAATGTCAATATTGTTTTACTTAACCTTTTCATATATAGTTTTTCACATAATTTAATCATTTTATCACACAATAGTCTGACTAAATCACTACAAGAAAAATGTGATGTTGCGACGGAAAAATACCGACGGTCCTAAAATCGTTGCAAATACTGACCGAAAAAGCATATCGGTCGTCGAAGTTGGTTGTGGAATAAAACTTTTGCGACGGAATCGCATTCTGTCGGTGAAAGTTGGTCAGGAAATGTACCGACAGAATTTTCGGTCGGTAAAGGCGTCGGCGAAAACGTTGAATACGCGCCCTTCATTTAAACGAAAACGACGTCGTTTTGATTTTTATATAACCTCCCTCTCTTCTCCTTCCTCCCTCTCCACCGCACTCTTCCATTTTTTTCTCCTTCGTCGATCTCCTGCTCGTGGATCTCCTTCAGCTGACGCTTCCAAGACGCCGCCGGTCACCACTCCTCCCTCGCCGGTGCTGCTCGCCGCCGTCGCTCGTGGTCATCGTCTCCGAGAGGTAAGTCCGTTGCTTCTCCCTCCCTTCATTTTTGGTTTTGATTTTGAAATTTGTTATTGTATTTATTCTTCAAATTAAATGTTGAATGTTGAATGGGTTTAGCTTGATTTTTAATTATATTGTGTTTATATTGAATAGGTTTGGTTTTTAATTTGTGTTTAGTGATTTTAGGATTTTTTGTATTAATTTTATTATGTTTTTTGTTAATTTGTTATTGTATTTATATAAGAAAATAAATGTTGAATGGGTTTATGTTAATGTCGTTATTTTCTATACTTTTGTGTGTTAATTTTCTTTATTATTGATGTTTGAAGTTGTACTTAATGGGAATTAATTTTGTTTTATGTCAAGGTGTATTTGAGAGCCAAATAGAAAGAACCGCGACAATTTTAGGATAAAAAGAGCTGAACTAAATGTTGACCCTAATTAGATATGGCTTCGTGTAGCAACCAGAATCTTAAAACAAGGCAAATTGGAAATCGAAGCAAAACGGCGTTGGAGTGGGCAGACAAATCAAGAGAGGCAGGCGTTTAAATTAACGCAAACGAAGAGAGAAATGCTAATTAAGGACCAACGTGGGAAATCGTGAGGCAACAATTAATTTAAGCCAAAAGGAGAATCAGGTTGCGATTTCAATTGGAAAATAAGAAGCCAGCAGCTGTAGACGGACGCAAGAGTATAGACGTGTGGACCAAGGGAGCAAATTAAGTCAAGAAGCGGCAACGTTTTAGGGAGAGCTACAAAAAAAACAGCAACTGACGCTAGGAACACGCGGAAGCATAGCAATAAATCAAGAGACAACTGGGCTTGATATAGAATTGAGGGCAAATAAGAAAAGAACAGGTGGCATTTTTAAAGGAAACAAATCAACGCATAGGACAAAGCATGGAGGCAATAGGTGGGCGTCGTTTGGAGGATGTAATGAGATAGCAATTAAATAAGAAGAGGGTCATGCATGGAGTTTAATAGGACAAACCATCAACAGGGGCGTGGGCTGTGTGGAATACGAAGGACGCAACAGGTGGTTCATGAATTGAGGCTTTGCATGGAATTAAAGGAGGAGGCTTTTAAATTAATTGAAGCCAGCTGGAGAGGCAGCACATCATGCATAGGAAGAAACAACTAGAAGAAGTAAATTAATTATCAATCAGCAAATAAGCAAGCATCACGTGGAGAGGCATGAACTATTAAAAACAATGATTAATGGTTCATCATTATACAGCAGACACGTTAATTAGTGATGGTCTTAGCTAGAGGAAGACATAAATTAAATGAGAAACACGCAGCTCACAAAGGAAAGGAGGCAGCCAGAAATGAGAACGTTGTTAACGCAAAAAGGAACGACCAAAGGATTTTAAGTGGAGAGCACAGTACACGAAAGTTGAAACAAGTGGGCTGGAGGTTTTTGCAAAAAATGAAAGGGACATCAGGAATAAAAAAAAGAGGGCTTTTAATTAATAGTGGTGGGGCTGCGTTGATAAAGTATAGATTAAAAATAGAGGGGTCGGCATAGACACTTAAGAAGGCAGTCAGGATAATTAAAAGCATTAAATCAATTAGGAGGACAGCTGGAGATGTCACTTACGCACAAGACATAAAGAAGAACAAATTGCGTTGAAAAAGGAGGGAGGGCTGAATCATTCTGAAGTACAAGAGAGAGGCACAAACAAAGGAGAAAAATCATGAATCAGGGGAGAAGTTAACGCACAGACAGACGAAAATAAGAGGGTGGCGGCAGCATGTTAAATTGAAGAAAAAAATCACGCATGAGATCGTAGACAGAGACTAGGAAGCAACAGGTGAAGGTTGGTAGACGACGGCTGAGAGTGAGCAAGCAACAGTACATGAACAAGAGAACAAGCTGCAGGTGTGGCGTGAGAGTATGAGAAGCAAATGAAACAAAAACGTTAATAGCTGGCGTGGGAATAGAAGTCAAGGTGACGCAAAATCAAGCAGGCATCCGGACAAAACACAGAAGAGGAGTGCAGCGGCAGCTGCTAAAATCAACCCAAATCCCAAAATTAATGGAGAAATTGACGCAAGAGAAAGGCTTTAAAATGAAGAAAGGTAGAGGTAGCAGGGGTTGGCGAAAGAAGAGAAAAAAGGTACATAAATAAGTTAGAGGTAAGGGAGTGTTGGAAAAATCTGTGAGAGAGTGTTGGAAAATAAATCAACAGAAGCTGGAGATTATCGCAGATAGCAAATAGAGGAGGCTGCTCGCAACAGTTCCAACGACAGTGTCAGTCGGATTAGTTAGAAAACTTATGATGTTGGGTAACTAAATTTTATTTCTTGGTTTACGGAATCCTAGTTATTGAACTTTGCATGTTGTGAGATTGTGTTCTTTATTTCAATCAATTTATTAGTCAAGTATCA
>JANZLH020000089.1:236279-256396 GCA_026770325.2 Erythroxylum fimbriatum | reverse complement strand
GTTTAAATTATGAAATGAAATTTTTTATACGTTCTATTATTAATTATTTTTCTCGTTTAATTATTAAATTTTTTATAATTAAAATATGAAATTAACTTTATATCAATTAATCAAATTATATATACATATAAACAAATAATATAACGTAATACAAATAAATTAATTCTATATATAATATAACATTGTTATAAAAATAATGGAACTAAAAACATAATCAGTTCTTACCGACGGAATATTCCGTCAGAATTGTTATAATCTTTTACTGACGGAATAGATTCCGTCGGAATTATTCACGACACTTTACCGACGGAACAAATAATCGTCGGACAATTGGCGAAAATTTCCTTCGCCTCATCGACGGAAATCACTCTGTTGCTAATTTTCACCAATGGTAAGTTTCTGTTGTTATATATTCCGACGTTAGAAATATGTCGTAAGTTCCATCGGAAAATCTCCGACGGAATTTTTCGATCGGTGATTTTACCGATCGCAATTTTAGCGACCGATTTAGTTGTCACCAATTAGACGGAATTTTTCGTCGGCAAATGTTAATTTTCTTGTAGTGAATATAAAACATGAAATTAATGTTTACACTATTTAAGTTTAATTGTACTGGTTCTTTAATATTGATATTTTAAATTAACTATTGACTAAATATAGAACATGAAATTAATTTTTACTCTATTTAAGTTTAATTGTATTGGTTCTTTACTATTGATATTTGAAATTAATATTTAGACTGTTTAAGTTTAATTATATTGGTTCTTTACTATTGGTATTTGATTTTATTAGTGATACCTGAAATTATTTTGAAAGTTTCATTATACCTTGGTTAAGGATTTTTCGGATTAATACTAATTGAGAACAACATAATAGCCTTCCTAATCTCTTTAAGGTGATGAACTACATTAATGTCTCAATTACTTCTTTATAGTTCATATTATATCTAATGACTATTGATTCTCTTAATAAGGATATGTTACAAGTAGTATAAAAAATGACAATCTCTATATGAGATACTTTAGAGATCTTAAGTCAAAGAATCATATATGCAATCATCGCAATGAGAATTTTCACAGATATATAAGTAATATTCCAAATAAAATTCTCACAAGGAGTTAGCTTAGTGAAATTGTTATCTAATAAACACCCACATATTTATTTAAGTATCTCTATATTTTAGTATATGAGATCAAGTACTTCTTGTAAAAAGAAGAAACATAACTAGCATTATTCTTCTTACGCCCTATTAATGCACAATCTTATTAGAATAATGACTAGAAATATTTTAAAGATAATACATAAATGTGCTATGAATGATGTCATCATAATTCCATTTACAATGTACATGTATTACAAGCATTTATCTTATACATCAACTAATTATTTAAATATATATAAAATAAAGAATATCTTTAAATAATTATGCCACTAAAACTACAATCACTTGATTAGTTGTTGGATATAAATTAACAATCTCTCACTTAGTTAAGCTAATCGTTTAAATATCTTACATCATATATTAAGTACTTAATTGACTATTTATTTATTCTCTAATACTTAGTGTTTAATGTTTTTCCCCTAAAATACCCATTTTGGTTCATATTGTAATTTAGATAGTAAATGGAGGCAAAAGAAGCAAAACAAGCTTATTTTCATAATAATTTTAGATAGTTTTACTATTGTTTGGTTTTATAACATTAACTTTTTTGTCTGAATTTCGATTAAGATAATTAAAGTTGTTTTGAAAAGATTAAAAAGAGAGATACAAATTTCATGTTTTGAGCTATCCCATAATAAAACATTATCAAGGTCGAGATCTCACTTGAAAATAATGCTATCAAAAGTTTCTATTTCTATATTAAGTGGTTCAATAAATATGGATGAGATTTATTTTTGAAGCTTTTAAAGCCTCAAAGTATGAGATATGCAGCTGAATAATTAATTTCTTACCTCATTTAGGAATTATTTTATTTACTTTCTTAATTTATTTTATTTTAGTAGGATTATTTTAGGAACTTTATTTTTCTTAACTTCTTTAAAAACTATAGGCTATTTAAACCCTTTATTTTCTTGTTGTTAAGGCCATACACTATCATATTTTCACTTTCTCTCCTCTTTTTTAGACATGTGTCTTCAAAAACTATGCAAAGCTAGATGTATTTATTTTAATTCAAGTGGATGTTGAAGCCTATAACCTCATTTATGAATTAATCAATTACAGTAACATTATTCTTTACTCTTCTATGAAATGGATCGTGTTATTATGATACTAATGTTTATGATTTATGTTTTTGATCAAGTTTTAAGCTATTAGATCATTCTTATGGAAATTTATTTCTAAAATTAAGCTTTGATATGTAATTATTAAAAAAAAAGAATATGAATTTTTACTTTAGTTAAAAACTATCTCTACATTGCAGTGAGGTCATGGCATTATACCTATGTTCATATTTTCAATATAACAAAAAATGTCTCTAAGTATCGCATTGCATCTGTCTACAAGATAGACAACAAAAAATACAACTATAGACACTACTTGTGCTTCATGTCTATGGAAAGATTGGCTTGAACATTGTGAGCCAACATGCAAGCTCTAGTTTGATTAACTATGTAATCTGCGAGCTATTATTTCTCTTGTTTCATATCCGTGAATCGTCTTCAGTTTTGTTCTCTCCAAAAATTGTAAATGGTGATGGTGATGGTGATGGTTGCTTTAATAGAGCAGAATTAGGACAACCATGCTTAGAGTTCTTGATGATCCATTTTAGCACTTGCTCCCATTGATGTCCATTGTTATTAATAGGTAGCATATGAAGCAGTCTACTCCAGACTACCTTGGAAAAGCTACACCTTAAGAAGAGGTGCTCATGGTCCTCCACAGATTGGTTACATAATAGACATATAACATCCTCATTTCCATGCCATTGGTTCTTTGTTCTAAGTCTATTTTAATTGCAATCCAAGTAATAAAAGATGCCTTAGGACATATAGTGCTCCGCCATAAGAGATTGAACCATAGGACTTCCCTAATGTAGTTGGTGAACAACTTGTAACAAGAGTGATTAGAGTAGTGCCCATTTGAATTCAAAGTCCAGGTGATGGTATCTTCTCTATGCACAGAATTCAAAGAAGTTAGATGATCAACAAAAGATTAAAATCCCCTTAATGTTCCATGCCAATTTCCTTACATAATCAATGAATTAACTTTTTGATGAAACGACATCCTATTTCTAAGATGCTAAAATTCATCCAAATAGATTAAAGGACTGATATCCAACCAATGATCATACCAATCTATGTCCTCTCACCATTACCATCCATTTTGAATTCTTATAGGGACAAACTCATTATTCTCATTTTTCACTATTGTAATCCCAGTCTTCTTCGGTACTAATTGGATTGGACTCACCCATTTACTATATGAAATTATGTAGATTATACCAACATCACGCAACTTCAAGATCTCTATCTTTACCACTTCCATCATCGGAGGATTCAATCTTCTTTGTGATTCTCTTAAAGGTTTGGATCCTTCTTCTAAAAGGATTTAGTGCATACATGTTGAAGGGCTAATACCCTTAATGTCAGCTATGGTCCACCCTATAGCTGTGATTTGGTTTTTAAGCACTTGAATGAGCTTTTCCTCTTGAAGCTTGGTTAAGTTCCTTACAATGATTACCAGAGGTGCTTCTCCTTTTCCCAAAAACACATATTTCAAGTGCTCCGGTAATTGTTTTAGTTCAATTGTAGGAGCCTGCACAACTAAAGGTAAAGATTTCATATTAGATATTTGCAGTTCAATATTTTGAATTACATACCTTCTTGGTATTGGTTGCAATGATTTCCAATTTTCTTTTCTTGTTTCCTTATTGACATACCTCTTAGAGTTATTGATCACATGTGTAGCATAACCTTATCCAATTAATTGGATTCACCCATATCCACACCTTGCTTATTCAAACCTTGAGACGCTTTAGATTGTTTTCATTCTCTTCCATTTTGACATCAAGATCATTCTAAGCCTTAATATTTTCAGAATTTGTCTTATTGGTTTACTTAAATTCCTCAAGTTCCACTAACTCCTCAAAGAAGCTTGTTTTGAAGCTCCATATAGTGGGAATCCAAGCATTTGCCACTTTCAAAATGTCTTCCATGGTCTCAAATTGCTCATTAAGTCTCGTAATAAGGATTATATTAAGTAAATATGTCATAGAGCTTAACATTACACAAAATCATGCAAAATTTATCCTTGAATTCTTTGCAGTGGTTTGATCCAAAAATTAGTTTACCAATGTAGCTTGCAAGATAACTTAAGCCACTTGTAGTCTAATACTCTAATGATACACCATAAATGCATACCTATATTGGGATATGTTCTTGCTTAATTTATTATATATTCATCCCTAGTCTTCAAGCTTGAAGTAACAAAAACTTGTTGTGCACATGTCAAAGTCTAGCCTTAATAATCTTAATGGCAGCTTCCTTGCAGGAGAACTTAAAGAAGAATATGTCATCACTATTTACCAACTTGTCCTACAAATCGTGTTGTTTCTAGTTAGTTTATGCCTAATGCTTCATTACAAGATAGGCTACCTTCTTGTCAAGAAAATAGCTTATTAAGGTCGAGTCTTTAAGCACGAACCTTCAATATTTCTATAGGAGGAGAAACCATAGGTTGCTCATAAGCTTTGTAACGAGTAAAATAGTTTAGTTTGGCATCAGGTTTGCTATCTCCAGCTACTTGAACCCATGTTTACCTATTGTTTAATGAAGTGGTATCTTCTGTAGGAACTAAATGAGGTGAGGCTTAAGGTGAAGGAAGAGGATTCACATGAGGGTTGGAGAAAGAGCCAACCTGAGGTGAAAGTGAAGATTGAGATTTTTACAAGGGTAAGAAGTTAGGCATAAGGTAGAGGAAGGAGTAATGTTCAAGAAGATGAGGAGGAGGGTTTAAATAAATAAGAAAGGTTTTAGAAGAAGGGTGATCGTCACTAACAATCAACAGTGCATAAGCTTTATGCAAGTAAGAGCAAGATCTTCACATCGTAGCAGGAGGTTCAAATCGTAACAAGAGGTTCACATAACTTTTGGTTATTAAATATAAAGTAATTTATTTCAAGTATCTAAAATTATAAGAAAATATTAAATAATATATATCAACCTTCATTTTGTAACATATATCAAAACCTATGAAAAATGCATACATTTATGTCTTAGCTATTGACAAAATTTAGCTATAGTGAATTTTTTACCTTATAGAAAATTCATTATTTAGAATTTTGAATTAAAATTTTATCTAAATGTTAAGAATAATCTAATACACCTTCGATAAAATTTTGAAGAACATTTTATAATGAAATTATATTTTCATGATTTTTAAAAGCCGAGAATTAGAAAAAACATAAAATAGAATACATGTTTAAATGTCTCCAAATTTTGCAAGGCATTTAAATTTTTTTCTAAATAGATACTGTTATACTCTATGACTAACAATGTTATAATGAGATACATAATTACTTTTATGATAGGTCGTATTTCAAAGTTCATGTTGAGACATATTCAATGAATTATAAAAATAATTCATGATATTCAAGATATTTTACTTTTAAATATTTCTGTCTATATCTTTCACTTTAAGTAATTTCATTGTTTAACCGAAATTTTGATACCAAATTAATTTAAAAAAATGGAAGATACGACAAATAGTTAATAGAATTCATGTAATCCTAAATTTTTTAAAAAGTTTTATAAAATTTTCACTTTCGGGTTGAAATTTAGTAGAGATTATTGTTGGATTGTTGGAAAATTGATATTAGGACTATATGAAATATTAATATAAAAATGAAAAACCAATAATTGTAAGAATCATTTATGGGACTATAGAATTAAGAATTACTTATAAAAAACAAAAAAAAAACACCATACCTTTTAATTTAAACTCAAAAGTTGCTGAAGGAGAAAAACTTATTTTTCATTAAAAGGGTTCTACATATTTTTTATCATTAAAGGAATTCCAATTATTGTGACAGTAAAATCCTACTCCAATAATGAACGAGCATTTGTTACTGTCAGTATAGATTTGCATTTAAAGGTCTTTGATTTTCTATTCGAAGAATAGCTAAAGATAGAAACATATGGGTTTTACGTATTCCGCACATTTTAATAATAGCCATTCCAGCTGATTTTCTATTCCGTGTTTCGTTATAAACCAAACATAGGTTTATTATTATCTTAGGAATAGGGTGGGAATAAAATCCCTATTCTCTTGTACCAAACACGCTGTAAATGATTGACGAATTAACAATCAAAGAGATAATCATAGTGTTAATTAAATTTAAATATAATCGAATAGCTGATGTCATGTCGGCCCAACTTCCGCATATGAATATCCTCGTCTAATTTGGTTCAATAAAATGAAAATGGTCCTCTGAGCCCAATTTTAGAAGTAGCCCTAGGCTAAAACAGTTTAGGTTCCGCACTCTTCCTCTTTGCAGTCTCCCTCTTTTTGGCCGTCAAACCACGCATCTTCTGCTTCTGCTGTTTGCACCGGTTAGTCTCTTTGTTCTCAATTTCACTTCCTCACAGTATTTTCCTTTATGGATAACTGTTTCAATTACGGTTTCTGCATGTTTTAGATCTAATCAAGTCCTTGATTTTCTTTCTGCTCTTTATTTTTTTGTTTACGCATAGATGTTTCTCTAGTTCTTTGGTTTTTATCTTTCTCTGAAAAGTGTTGATAATCTGCCTATTTTGGCCTGTTGTAAGTTATTTTCTCAGGTGTTATATCTATAATCACATTGTTCCCTATAGAGCTAGTGTTGATTCTTTTTTTTCCCCCTGAATTTCGATTCGATGGTTTACCATCTACGAAAATTTCTGTTTGGAGTGGTTTGTTATTCTGTGCGTGTTGATTTTCTTTATTTTGGTTCTACTCTTGTTTTTGTTATATGTTGGCTGCTCTAGGTATATGTGAAACCTCCCGCACCCTTTGGTTTATTTTGAAGGCTTTTTCCCCAATGTTTTGTTCGTTAAAGTTTGTGTCTAGTATGGTTTCAACCAATTTCCTACTGTTCACCTTTGTCTTTGTGTACGTACTAGACTTCCTAACTAAACTCCTGTTGTGTGTTGCTATTTGTTCTTCCACCATTGTTTGCTTGGTTAGCGCTTTTTGATTCAATAGTTCATTTTTTTGGTATTCGATATTTTCCTTCTGAGAACTAGGTTTCTTTATTCTCTTTTGGAACTGCTAAAGCCATCTTTCTTTTTATTGCCTACATCTAGTTTCGATTTGAGTTGTTTTTTTTTAAATTGTTCCCAGCATAATTGCCTGATTGTGTTTGCAAATAATAGAGAAATATTGTAATGGATAGTTAAATTTTTTAATTTCAGTGGTTGTCAATTTTACTACTATCGCCCCGACATTATTATTCTGCTTTATTATGCTAGTTTTGCTTCATGTTATGATATGTCTGTTGATTCTACGGCCTTTAGATGGTGTCAAAATAAACGTGAATTCGTTGTTTAAACAACACATATATCTCCTAGTTATTTTATAATTGTGACTTGTTAAGTAAGAGCAGAATTAGTATATATGTCAAAAAAAAGGGGGAAGAATAGTCATTGAATGAGAAGGAAGTACAACAGTGTGATATATTTGTTGATTGAACTTGTTTTATGACCTTATCAGTCAGTGATAACACTTTTGACCTTATGAACTTTGAACCTACTTGTGTACTGGTTCACCAAAGTATCTTAATCTTGATTATTGTACATCAGAGATTAAATATTGCTTGCTTATTAATGAGTTTCTACACCTGTCTAAATTGGCTATTTGTTCTTATAGTATTGTTTAATCCTCTCTCACTTTCTGATGCAGATTCTTGAGATTTTTCTAATTTGTTGCTTCTAGCTTGTACAACAAGATGACCTCACGTTTCTGGGGACAGGTTTGTGAACTTTGATTATTCAAACTTTCTAAAGCTTTTACCTTCTAGGGTAAGAAAATGCTGAGGGCAGTACTCTTTGATGTTGAGGTTGTGTTCCTTCTTACGTTTGTATTTTCTTGATTTGCTGTAGGGTGGTAGTGACTCTGAGGAGGAGGAGAGTGATTATGAAGATGAGATTGAAACTGGGGGAGTTAGTGAGCCAACAACCCAGGCCCAGAACAGATACCTTAGAGGTAATGCAAGTGACAGTGATGACTCTGATGACCAAAAACGTGTTGTTAGGTCTGCCAAAGACAAACGTTTTGAGGAGATGTCAGCAACTGTTGATCAGATGAAAAATGCAATGAAGATCAATGATTGGGTCAGCTTGCAAGAGAGCTTTGACAAAATCAATAAACAGCTTGAGAAAGTCATGCGGGTGACTGAATCGGACAAGGTCCCTACCCTTTACATTAAAGCTCTAGTGATGTTGGAAGACTTTTTGAATCAAGCTTTGGCAAACAAGGAGGCAAAGAAAAAGATGAGCAGTAGCAATGCTAAGGCTTTGAACTCTATGAAACAGAAACTGAAAAAGAACAATAAGCAGTATGAGGATTTAATTAACAAGTATAGAGCAAATCCTGAAAGTGAGGAGGAACAAGAGGGCGAAGATGAGTCAGAAGAAGAGGAAGAGTCTGATTTGGAGTTTGAGGAGGATCCTTCAAAGGTTGCCATGTCTGATGAAGATGAGGAAGATGAGGAGGATCGTCAGGATCATCAGGCTGATGCTGATGGGGGCTGGGAGAAGATGATGAGCAAGAAAGATAAGCTTATGGATAAGCAGTTTAAAGATCCTAATGAAGTTACTTGGGATACCGTAAACAAAAAGTTCAAAGAAGTTGTTGCTGCTCGAGGTAGAAAAGGAACTGGGAGGTATGAGCAAGTTGAGCAGCTAACTTTCTTGACAAGGGTTGCAAAGACTCCTGCACAGAAGCTTGAAATTCTTTTCAGTCTCGTTTCTGCTCAGTTTGATGTGAATCCAGGTCTGAGTGGGCACATGCCTATAAATGTCTGGAAGAAGTGTGTGCAGAATTTGCTGGTTATTCTTGACATTCTGGTTCAGTATCCTAATATTGTTGTGGATGACATGGTAGAGCCTGATGAAAATGAGACCCAAAAGAGAGCGGACCATGATGGTACCATTCGTGTTTGGGGGAACTTGGTGGCTTTCCTTGAGAAAATCGACACAGAGTTCTTTAAAAGCTTGCAATGCATTGATCCTCACACACGAGAGTATGTTGAGAGATTGAGGGATGAACCTATGTTTTTGGTTCTTGCTCAAAATGTTCAAGAATATCTGGAGCGGGTTGGGGATTTGAGAGCTGCAGCAAAGGTTGCCTTGAGGCGGGTTGAGCTAATCTATTACAAACCTCAAGGGGTCTATGCTGCCATGAAGAAATTGGCAGAACAGTCAGAAGATGGAGAAAATGGTGAAAGGACCAGTGAGGATCCTAGAGCTGAGGAAACTAGAGGTCCTTCTGCATTTGTTTCAACTCCTGAACTTGTGCCTAGGAAGCCTACGTTTCCTGAGTATAGCAGAACCATGATGGATACTTTAGTCTCTCTCATATACAAGTCTGGGGATGAACGTACCAAAGCTCGAGCAATGCTATGTGATATCTATCATCATGCTCTTCTTGATGAGTTCTCTACTGCTCGTGATCTTTTATTAATGAGTCATTTGCAGGATAACATTCAGCACATGGACATATCAACCCAGATTCTTTTCAATAGGGCTATGGCACAGCTTGGCCTATGCGCATTCAGGGTTGGGCTAATCACTGAAGGCCATGGCTGTCTTTCTGAATTATATACTGGTGGAAGAGTTAAAGAGCTGCTTGCTCAAGGTGTTTCACAAAGTCGATATCATGAGAAGACTCCAGAACAGGTACTGCTTCTGTGCTTTTGCTGTACATGATGAATTTGTTAAGTTGGATTTCATCTTATAAGTGAATGGCTAGAACCTAATCTTCAGTCCTTACTTCCTACTGAGATACAGAGGGATTTCATGAGTAGCTCTGTAGTCTTCTTAAGGTTGATTCTTTGCATGATATTCGAAGGAAGATATGATGATAAGACTGCTGGTTCTCACAGTGCTTGTTAATATTGTGCCCTTTATGATTTGTTATATGATTTATTGTTGTTTTAAGTTTTCTCAATATATGAAGTTTATTTTACATTGATGTGTCATTAGTTATGCAGTGCTTACAAGTTTCAGTATGCTTAAGATGATGGTTTGCTAGTAAATGTGAATAATTAATCCCCTTGTCAATTGATTGACTTACTCTGCCGGATAATTAATCTCTATAGGAAAGGCTGGAAAGGAGGCGCCAGATGCCATATCATATGCATATAAATCTTGAGCTCCTGGAGGCTGTCCATCTCATTTGTGCCATGCTTCTCGAGGTCCCCAATATGGCAGCTAATACTCATGATGCTAAGCGCAAAGTCATTAGCAAGACATTTAGGCGGTTGCTTGAGGTGAGTGAGAGGCAAACTTTCACTGGTCCACCTGAAAATGTCAGAGATCATGTGATGGCTGCCACTCGGGCCCTTAGCAAGGGAGATTTCCAGAAGGCCTTTGATGTGATCAAGTCTCTTGATGTTTGGAGGCTTCTCAGGAATAAAGACAGTGTTCTTGAGATGGTTAAAGCCAAGATAAAAGAAGAAGCTTTACGGACTTATCTCTTTACTTACTCCTCTTCTTATGATTCACTCAGCTTGGAACAGCTCACAAAAATGTTTGATCTCTCGACAGCCCAAGCACATAGTGCAGTGAGCAAAATGATGATCAATGAAGAGCTCCATGCTAGTTGGGACCAGCCTACTAGTTGTGTTGTCTTTCATGATGTCGAGTATTCAAGGCTGCAGGCTTTGGCCTTCCAGTTGACAGACAAACTATCTATTCTTGCTGAAAGTAATGAAAGGGCAACAGAGGCAAGGATTGGTGGTGGTGGTTTGGATCTGCCTCTGAGGCGAAGAGATGGGCAAGATTATGCAAGCATGGCTGCTGCAGGTGGCAAGTGGCAGGACAACTATTCTTCAGGTCAAGGAAGGCAAGGGACCGGGCGTTATAATGCTGGAAGTGGTAGATCAGTGGCATTAGGCCAAACTGCTGGGGGTGGTGGTTATTCGAGAGGGACAAGTCAGTTGAGGGGAACTGGAGGTACACGGTATCAAGATGTTGGATATGGTGGGTCAGGAAGAACTGGTGTGAGGGGATCCCAAATGGATGGTTCAACGCGCATGGTTAGTCTCAACAGGGGGGCTCGTGCTTAGATGTTAGACAATTGGGAGAAGTGGACTTGTGGCTCCACTTATGATTAAGCCAGTTCCATTCAAATTTTGTTGATTATGGATCGACCAGTAAGCTTAATTGTCAATCTATTTGGTATTTATGTCCTTGTAACCTTATTTTGAACCTTTCGGATGATTTCAGTTTTTGAACAAATAATATTTTGTTTTTGTTTATCACAGTTCCTCCGGTTACTGGGTACGGGGCATTTTTATTTTTGATCTGGACACTATTGGATTATGCACTTAAATCATTGGGATGTAAAGAATAATTTGATTGGGTGAAGCCTACTAGCTTTTGTGCGATTTGATGATAAAAGGTGGGGACGCATTTTAGATGCAAAATACACGATAATAACGTTGTAAATCTTCGGGATGTATGGGTAGGCGTTTGAAAGTTGAGATAATTTATATAAAAGCAGGCTAAATAACTCCCCACCGTGTTTTGCAAGGGGGGAGGACAATAGCCCGTGGCATTGGGTATCACTTACCAACTCACCCAACAATGTCTGATTCTGAGATCAAACTTGTTAAAGTTACAATAGACCCCCAGTATGGAGTAATACTGTCTGCTTCCTCTATCCCTCCTTCAGGAGAAAGAAAATGCAAGCGTTTGGGTTTCTCTGAAGAGGATACTTTGTCTTCATTTAGAAGAGTGCCTCTAGCATTTGGGGCCCCTGAAAGGAAAATTAATGAGATAGCTCAGATGTTTCTGAGAAACCTTAAAGTTTTGGCACACCTCTTGTATACGAACCACTCTTCCAAAACGGAAATTAAGAAAATTTAATACAAACTATCCATTCTATATGTTTTAGTGTGAGTTTCAACACGTGTAGGCAGAGAGAGAAGGACAATGGATATCCTCCCGTAATGGATTTTACAGTTAAAATTTCTGATTCTAGTAAGCAATAGAATGAAAATTTGGTGCATGAGCAAGGAGATAGTTTCTCCATTGAAAGATCAGAAGCATTGCTGATGAAACTTCTTTCAGTACGAGAAGAAGAGAAGGTTTGCACAGAAATTTCTTTTTTGGAAAAAAGTTATCGTGATAGCGAAATTTGTATTGAGACTGAACTTTATTCTCAGCTGCCATTTGATGCACCAGTTATTGCACCCCCAATAGTCCAACGTATTGCTCACTAGCCTAGCTTTTGTTTGCTTTGGTGTCATTTGCAGCCTCATCAGCTTCTTCATCTGTGTTGTTTGCAGCCACAATAGGCTCTCCATTCTTCTCATTTGTATTCTCCATAGGCTCTACGTCTTTTTCATTAGTAGCCTTGGTAGGTTCTCCATTCTTTTCACTTTTATTCTCCACAGGCTCTCCATCTTTTTCATTAGCAGCCTCAGTGGGTTCTCCATTTCTATCATTTGCAAGCTCAGTAGGTTCTCCATTTTTCACCTCTTCAGCATTAATTGGTTCTCTATTTTTTTCATTAGCAGCGTCAGTTGGTTCTCCACCTCTTTCATTTGCAACCTTGGTAGGATCTTCCTTTTCTTCATTTGCAGCCTCAGCAGGTTCACGATCTTTTTTCTTTATGGCCTCAGTCAATTCTCCATGTTTTTCATTTTCAGCCTCAGAAGGATCTCCATGTTTCCCGTCCACAGCCTCAACAGCTTCACCAACCTTTTCTTTTGAAACCTCAGGAGGTTCTCCATCTTTGCCGTTTTCAGCCTCAGCAGATTCTCCAATTTTGGTGGTTGCAGCCTTAGTAGGTTCTCCATTTTCTTTTGCAGTCTCAGTATGCTCATTGTTTGTGTTGTTGGCAGCCTCAGTAGGTTCTTCATTTGAGATGTTTGCAGCTTCAATAGGCCCTTTGTTTGTGATGTTTTCAGCCTCAATAGATTCTTTGTTTGTGTTTTTTGAAGCCTTAGTGGAATCTCCATCTTTATTGCTTGCAGCCATGGTAGGTTCTCCATTTGTGTTTTCTGCAGCCTCAATGGATTCTTTTCTATTTCCTTTTGCTAAATTGACTTCTAAGGGCCCAAGTTTTGCATCAAGGTTCTTGACTCTGAGGTTAAGGGTTCTTAGATCTCTAGCTTCTCCTAGCTCACCAGAAGATGCCTATAGGAAAATATGGAGTTTGGCTCCGATCAAAAGTCACCGAGTAATAAAAAGGGCAATTTTCAAGAAAAAGAGCAAAAATAAAGTGCGATTTCACAAGGGAAGTAAACCTAGTCAATGTTAGGAAAATTATTAGTGATGTTCTTTTTTTTTTATATACTTTTTTACAAAATGTTAGGAAAGAAGCTATGCAGAATACTACCTCCAGAATTTTATAGATATGATAATAAGAATCCCACTATTTCTGTTTTAGCTTGGAATATTATGTGAATAGCTTAAATGCATGTCAAAGGGTTAGATAGATGAAAAAAAAGAAAAAAGATCCACAGTTGCACCAAAACTAACCTGCAGTATTTGGTCAGCCCGTTGTTTCAGAGCCTCGACTGGTGCTTCTTTGTAATAATTATTTTTGAGAATGCACAGAACATGCGAATGCAGATCATCTGAATTATGTTGCTGGATCAAACACTTGGGCACCGTAGATTGACAGCCCACTGCATAGAAAGGACAGTTCACAAGCTTCATTGGACAAAGAGTTATGCAATGTCTGTCCATTTCACGTCTCATGAGACTATCAGGGCATTTTTGTTCACATGGGATTATTTTGAAAGGACACAATGAATCATGCTTCTCCATTTGACTTGCACAAAAAATAGCAGTACACCCCTCATTTGTGCAGTTCAGAGGTCTGAAACCACAGCTGGCTACATGCTCTACTAGTTCTTCGGATGTGTTGAATTTCTTGTCACAATGAAATGTGTTCTTAAAGTCAACATTCTTAACCAATGTCTGTGCAAGTGTTTCCCTCCTGACCAGCAACCAAAACCCATTTATTTCCATTTCTTGCACAAAATCATCTACTTTGTCTTCTCTTTTTTCACTCAGCAGCCATCCTGAAACTCGGCTGAAAAAATTCCTCTTTGAACTTGCAAAGTCATCCACAAAATCAGAGATGATATCAAAAGGATGGTCAGATACCTCCATCTCCGGACTGCCTTCTTGAATAACAGATTCAGCAACAAAACTTTCACTTCTCTGGGTGACATAGTCGATCATTTCTTTTCTAATATCAACAGCCACCGAACCAGGGGACTTGAATATGCCACCTGTAGTGTTGTCAACACAAGCCGTAGCTAATCCAAGGAGAAATGCTTGAGCTATCTTGTGAACTAGTTCCGTATCGTACAGGTCACAGTGGAATGTTAGGCCTCCCTCTGGTTCAAGTTCTACGTCTGTTAGAGGAGGATCCATTGCCAAAGATGCTTGTGGTAAGTCTGCTCCAAGAAAATGAATACCCAAAAGATAAAAAGGCTATTTTCAAGTGCACTAATAAGTAAACTCCAGATCAATAAGTCATCAATGTAAAAGAAAGAAATTCAATTTCAAACCAGAAGTTAAACTTGACCATTGCCATAGTAAATTTCAAGATTTAACTGTTAAACTATTGGATTTCGCTATTTAAGAAACCCATCATAGATTGTTCAACAACTTTTTGTATTTCAGATTGATAGCTGCAATTAAAAGATGTTATTCGTATATTATCACCCATATCCTAGAGCCATGTGTAAGTCTACACCCTAAATAAAGAACACAATTTTGTGACAGAAGATTTAGACCATACATACACTTAATTTTCTCCTCCATGTTCACAACTAACCAGAGGGAAGAAAGCGATGAGAACCAAATATACAATAGACAATTTCACCAATGGGAAGAAAATATTCCAGGATTATGAAGATAGTATTCCTGGTACTAACTTGATTCTCAAAAGTTTAGGACTTCCCAAAGAATAACCTTTCAAACCTGATGACAGATTAAAATTTTCTCTTGCCATCAATGAATACCACCAAAAGTTTCCGTCTCATCCATCTACATAGTCTTAACTTAAAAATCCCATTCCATTTTGCTCAGTCGCATAACCTATACAACACATCCAGAGTAATTGCCATTTCCAAATATAAGAAGCGTGGAATTACCTGAATTTCCTATTGTAATTCTTGAGAGAAGAAAATTCCACCAGATGGGCACAAACACCTGTAATCCAAAACTAGGAGCAAACCAAAGGGTTAAAAAAAAAGGCTAGTTTTTGTCAGCAAAATGAGAGTTATTGCAGGTTTCCTTTTCAACCCTCTTTTGGCGGACGACACCTCTTTTAACCATTTGCTTGTCTGTTTCTTTCACTTTCCATCTGTCCTAACGGTCTTTACTTCTTGACCTCTTCACAAACAAAGCTTGGAGGAAACGACGTCGACGGCCTGGATAGGTTCAAAGTGAGCCTCACATTATGCATCCATCCACGGTCCAGATCTAAAACTCACTTCTTTTGTCAACTCAATTAGCCCATTTCACATAATTCTCGGATTCGACGTTTGGCTGCGGAGACAACGGTGGAAAGCAAAGGGAAAATTTGGGATTGATAGCGGACCATACAAAATTAGTCTTCGCGTTTTTCAGAATTCTGTATAACATGATACAAGTGTTTCTAGTGGAAGCCAAGGCATTTCCTTTGCTTGTCTTGAGAAATGTTAGACGTATATAATTTGCCGGGAGTTTGACGAAGATGGACAAATGAAAAGACATCCTACTGGACAAGATTGAATGCCTGCTGCTTATCTGCTTATAGCTCTTTCTCTCTATTAGTGTAGCATAAATTTAAAATTGAAGTGAAACAACCCATTTGCAGAAATAAATATAGGTTAACTTATGATTGGGATTCTTTAATTGTATAAGCAAACGATGATAGTAAATGTCATAACAAAGAATATTTTCCAAATTTGGCGCATGGATCACTTCAATGGGACACATTATAATTATCCAAGAAATGTTAATGTCATTTGCAAACAGTAGAGTGGGTACTGAACTGAAGTCTAGAGTTCATGTTGATTATATAAATTAGATTACCCACATTTTCACCACTATGTTCATTGGCCACCCTTCTCCCTGAAAGATAGCATGAAATAAAATATATCAAAATCCTATATAAAGAGCATCATGCTCTCAGATGATAAATAACAGTTTAGCAAGACAAATGCCAAAGACATTATACAAAAACAGGTAAAAATTGCGTTTTAGCATTACTTTGAATGCATAAAAGACTATCCAAGAAGGGAGTGAGAGAGACCCCGGGGGTGTTAATTGAACATTTATAAAACTTTATTCTTTTAAAAAAATGTGTCAAAATGTTCAAATTTAAGTTGCATTTTGGTGAAAATGTTAAGGTTCAATTTGACCTTTTTAACTAAGATATTTATGTACTGTCAGTTTTGAAGTATCTACTTTACCTTCACTTAAACTTACTAAGGGTAAAATAGTGATAACAAAGTATGTATTTTCTTGTAACTTTTGAACCATAATAAAGAGGGACGAGAACATTATAAGGGTATTAAATAATACCAATCAATCTTTAGAAAGTGATTAAAAAATTTTGAACTAGAAGGATATTAGAATAATCAGATGGTTTATTAATATGAATGTCCTCCAACATATTATGAATGAAACAAATGCTTATAAATTATGGGTGAAATTTGAGACCATGTCTAAAAGAAAGATTGTCTTAAGCAAAGCGTCATTGATGAGGAAATTTGTAAAATTGGAATATAAAGATGATGATAGTAAGTAGTTCATTTGAATAATTTTTAGAACTTGATTAATCATTTTTCTACCATGAACATGTCTTTTGATGATGAGTTACATGATTTACTACTACTTTGTTCATTGTCGAAAAGTTAGGACACACTTTGCATGTGACTTAGTGATCCCTCTCATAAAGCTGGGTCAATAATAGAGATTGTCAAAACTAGTTTACTAAATAAAGAGACTAGAAGAAAATAGACGAGTACCCTTACCACTCAGAGGCTAATATAGCCTAATAATTTAAAGGGGTAGAATCAAGAGCCAAAAGCCCTGTAACAGAGACAAGTCTGTGGGGAGATTAAAATCTAAAGGTAAGATCATCTACCACTACTATTGTGACAAGCTGGGCCATATTAAGGAAATGTTACAACAAGAGAAAAAATGATTTAGTGAGAAAAAAGTGGAAAATATAAGCAATAATCAAAAGACAAGGACATTACAGTAGTTGTTATCAATGATGAAGAATTATTCATTGGTGACTGAGATTTCTTGAACCTTGCTTGTGATGATTTCACTTATGTGATTAATCTTGGTGCCTCGTATCATCTCACTTTACACCTCATCTTACACTACTGGTGATTGTCTATAAGAAGATGAGGGAATGATGGCTCATATAGAATATGGGCATAGGTAAAATGTGATTAGAATCATATAAGAATATGGCCATAGGTAAAATGTGATCACAATCATCTATTGGTTTTCAATTGGTGTTGAGAGGTGTTATATATATTCCCAACATAAAATTGAAATTTATTTCAACAGGTGTGCCTAGTGAAGATGGCTTCTCCAACAAATTTAGTAATGGAAAATGGAAAATCACGAAGGAGAGTTTGATAGTGGCTTGATCAACTAAGTAGAGATCTTTATATACGATGCAAGCAAAGTTGTACTGAGCAAATGCTAATATCATTGATAATTCCTCCATCGAGTTGTGGCAAAAAAGACTTAGTCACAAGAGTGAAAGAGGTATGGAAGTCCTCACTAATAAACATCTCCTCCTTAATGTATAAGGTATATCTCTAAGACCTTGTGTTGATTATTTGTACCATCTAGAATAAAGCATACATTAGATCTTGTGCATACTATTGTTTATATTATAAATGCTAAGTCATATTTTGTAAACTATATTTTGTTGCTTTTGTTGATGAATTTTCTAGAAAATTATGGGTTCTTATGTTTAAAAATAAAGATCAGATACTATCAACAATTAAGGAGTTATAGGCCAGAGTTAAGAGAGAAACATGTCAGAAGCTCAAGTGTGTCAAAGTTGAATGGAAGAGAATACATAGGGCTATTTAAGGCATATTGCAAGGCCTAAGATATAAAGCTTGAGAAGACACTTCCAAAGACACGTCATTTGAATTGGCTAGAAAAGAGACAAAACATAAACATTAAAGAAAGAATTCGATGTATGCTCTCTTATGTGAAGATGTCAAAGTCTTATTAGGCAGAGGCAATGCATACAACGATGTACCTCGTCAATTAGTCTCCTTTAATTAATTCCATTTAATGGTGATGTTTCAGAGAGAGCATAGACCGATAAAGAAGTTTCTTACAAGCATTTGAGAGTCTTTAAATGTTTGAAATATGTTTACAACCCCAAAAATTAGAGGTCTAAGCTTGATTATAATTCAAAGCCATGCATCTTCTTTAGGTACTCTAAAGATAAATTTGGATACAACTTATGAGATCTAGTTGGTAGGAAAGAATTCAAAAGTTGAGATTATATTTATGAAAGACAAGATCATTGAAAACTATAAGAAACCACAATAACCAATGTCTTCTCCACACGCTATAGTCAACTAAGATCTGGTTTTTCCAAATTTTGTCTAAGGAGAACAACAAGAAAATGTCAAAGAAGATGGATATAATGATAGTGGTGGTAAAGATGAAAAATGAAAAGCCACTAATATAAGAGCCCACTACACAGCCAAAACTTCAATTGTCGAGGTATAGCAAATAGAGACAGCCTTCCTCCAGATAACCAACTAGTGGCTATACTTTATTGAGTGATAAGGAAGAGCTATATTTCTACAAAGAAGTTATATCAAATATGCACAATAAGAGTGATACAATGCAACATAAGAAGAGATGAAGTCTTTGAATGAGAACCACACTTATAAATTGGTGAAGTTATATAAAGATAAGAGAGCACTCAAGAATAAGTGAGTATTTAAATTGAATATTGGAGAAGATGGGTCGCCACTTTAGTTGTTAGCCCGGGAAATTTTTTTCTTAATTAAGCATGATTTAAAGTAATTTTGAGGTCTTGATAGATTAATTTATCTTGGAGTCAATTAGAATGTTAATGTGACTGAGATTATATGACATAGGTTAATTGAATTAAAGTGTTAGGATGGTAAGATTGTATAAGGAGCATTATTGGAAGATCACTTAAGTTGTAAAGTCTTAAGGCAATGAAGGAAGGGTAAGTTGGACATTTTAGCTTCATTAAAAGTATAAAAGGGAGAAAGAAGACTTGTCTTACATTTAGAAGAAGCAAAAACGAAAATTAGGAGAGAGAAGAGGGAGAGAATGTCGTTAGAGAGTAAAGAAAGGAGATAAAGAAAGCTAAGCTAGGTTTTGATTTTTCATAGTCTTAAAGAGTGATTTTGAAGTTTGTTCAAAAAGGAAAAAGGAAGAGAAAGATTAGAGCTTCCATTAGAGCCAAGAAAATCATTGTTTGGTGAAGATTCAAGGTAAGTTTATGTTTAATCTTTTAAATTTTGGAAGGGGTTTTAGTTTAAAGAGCTTAGGAAATACATGGGTTTAAGTATTCTATAATCAATTTTATGAATATGTTTCTTCGGGTTATCCAATTTGGATTCCTATTGAATTGGGGATTTTTGCTAATGTGAAGGGAGGTAAGAGGGACATGAGGAGAAAGAGAAGAGACATCCTTGACCAATTTTTCGAGCAAGGAAATTAAGGTAGGTTTCATTTTTATAATTGAGTAAATGAGCCATAAATGTTCTTTAAATAAATGGAATTAAATGATTTTTCAACTACCTTATATATGTGCATTTATTGTTCTTTAAATGATTGAGAATGTGCCATATGTTGTTGTGTGTGAATTTTGGGAATGAATTCTAATTGCTTCACAATTGTTGTATTTGTTGCTTTTGAATGAGTTGAGAAAT
>JANZLH020000089.1:131333-163366 GCA_026770325.2 Erythroxylum fimbriatum | reverse complement strand
CGAATTGCAACCCGTTTCCTCTAGTTTCATTTAAACCAAACCTCTTAGCTCACATGCACCATATTTTCCGGTTCTAACCCTGTGTAGAAGGGCGGGATGTTACACCTATGGACTTTATCATATATATCTAAACATGTACAAGATAAAGAATGTCTTTGAATAATTTGTCACTAAACTACAACCAAAGTGATTGGCTGTAGGGCATAAATCAACAGAGAGTACCATAATGATTAAAATTAATTTAATTTATTCTGTATATAAAATTATTGATGGTTTATTTTTTAATAACTTGACAAGAGCATAACTTCAATTAAATACACAAATTATATGTATTCAACTCAAAGCTGATTGAAATCACATCATTTTGAAATTATGTAATTTTATGAACTTAGTTGGACTTTTAAAATTATTTTGGCCTTTGTCTTTCTACACGCTAAATCTAAGGACTTTATTCATCTCCTCTGCTTAAGAAATCATTTTTCTGAAGTGAAATTGACTGCACATATTGCTTTATGGATCCTCTTCTGTTGTCAAATTATTAGATAATATTGTATTTTTATTAAAACGATCAGTCCGTATTAGTAACCTAGATCAATCACTTGACATTGTTATGGTAGACATTAAGATAAGAAATGTCTCTATCTTCAAATTGTTGATCGATACAATTAAATCATATCAAATGGGGGGAGGGGTGTCTTAATTATGGAACACCAAGGACAAACTTAGGCATATGGATCCTCTTAACCTATTCTTATGCTTATGTAACCTCTTTTTTCTTACTCAACATAACATCTTCAATTTAAATATAAACACATGATGCTCAACAATTAGCATAAAAAAGTTGACATAGAAAGAACTTAGTAAGATCAAATAAACACATTATATCAAACATATTAGATATATATGATGTTAATAACATAATATCTACAAAACTAAAATAGATTTAAGTACAAAATAAATATAATAAAAGAAAATGCTCAAACTTAAGATGATTTTAATCAAAAGTGATTAAATTATTTTGCACGTTAGAAAATAATTTATAATATGTAAGAGTAATTTAATTTTTATAAAAATTGCTAAAATGATAATTATATATAATAAAAGAGTTACAAATTATGATTTAAAAGTCCAACAATAATTTTTAAGATCATTAAAACTATTATCAATATTAATTATTGCATAATAATTATTATTTTCAGGGTAAGCAGGGAAGTGAAATATTGTTAGCAACTCTTTTTTAAATCCTCCATGATTGTGCGAGTAAGTACAGATAATTCCTCCAATAAAATAGTAAATGTCTATAAACCCAACAACACATTGAAGCTTGTCATACACATTTTGGAAGAAGTTGAATATTTACAAATGTTGTCTTTTTGGTCTGTTACCTGAAAAAATGAATATTGAAGGAGGTATTACTAGAGCTCTAAATGCAAATATGTATGATAATGGAACTTAAACCCTAGTTCTCTCTCATGGGTTAGGCACAGACCGAAGTGTCTGGCACTACCTTCTACCCTATTTAGCTCTCTATTTTAAGGTGGTGATTTTTGACTTGGTATTTGCACCAAATGTGAATCCTAACCTTTATAACCCAAACAAATACTTTAACTTTTCTAGATAAGCAACTGAGTTGGTTGGCCTGCTTGACCAACTAAACTTGAACAAGACTATCTACATAGGTCATTCTATACTAGCCACGTAGAAAGAGAAAAGATGATGAATAGTGGAGAAATAGAAACGTCCTTTTATTATTCATTCTCTCAAGAAACTTCAGCCCAACGATAATAAATATATAGGCATTAGGTCCTTACAAATAGGAAGCACGTAGCCCATAATTTTTCTGTTGAAACAAATAAAATATTATCCCTAAACAATAAAAACAGAAAGAAGGTGGAAAAAGAGATGAGAAGGTGGCAAAAGTAAAATTTTGAATTAGTCAACATCCCCCCTTTAATTCAAGCAAACTTTAACCGTGATGCAAAACTTTTGTAACTTGCTCTTTGTCAAAGCTTTTGTCAACATATGTGTTAGTTGCTCTTAGTGTTGTAGTAAGTCAATTCTATTTCTCCTTTAGAAACATATTCTCTGATGAAATGGTAGCGACTCTAAATATGCTTGGTTCCTCCTTGTTGAACTGGATTTTTAGAGATATCAGTGGTAAATTTATTGTCACAATAAATCCTTCTTGGCTTTAGCTATTTGATAAGTATAAATTGTATCATGTTTTAAGGCTTAGTTTGATATATATTTAATTGTTAATTCAATCATTTAGTATGTGTTTAGGTTAGAATTGTCTTAGTTTGTTAATTATTTGTATTTAATTAGGTTAGAATTGTCTTAGTTTGTTAATTATTTGTATTTAAGTGTTTCTATAGGTTAGTACAAGTCTTTAAGCTTAAATACTATGTTTTTAAGGTACCTTGATGTGTTTGTTAGTGCTTTAGGGTTAACATCGAAGAACGGAGAAGTTTCGGAAACATTCAGGCCGAAACAACGACCACGATCATGACAAAAGCCAAGGACATGGTTGGCCACGATCATGACAAAAGGCTCAGATGTGGCCCACAATTGTGGTATGTGTCAAGAAGACATGCAGACATTAAAAAACGTCAAGTTTCGAGGGATATTTTGGACCTTTTGGACCTCGAAAAATCCTAGGGTTACTCAGAACACAAAGGATATTTAAAGAACAAGACAAAGAGGCAGAGAAAAATTTTGCATAAGTCACCTTCGAGAAACCCTAGAGAGAATTCAACGAGAGATTGATAAAGAGAAGAAGGAAGAGAGAAGTGGAGAAGAAGCCGACTCGACATACTTCCCGGATTAGGAGTTTCCTAATATCCTTACCTCCCATCATCCGTTCAAATCGTATTTCCTATTTGTTTTCCATTTTTATTATTGTGTAGAATTGAGAATAATAGTTGACGATAGGATTTTTGAATATTGAGATTTTCTAAACTTACCTTCGGAGTTTTATTTTTGAATTAATAAAATTTAATTGTTTATATGTTATTTGGATTTACTGTGATTTAATTCTGCAATTGCATAATTCAATAACAAACTGAGAGGGTGAATTGGATGAAAAACGATTAAATTGGACTAACAAGAGCTATGTGATTTAATAGAATTATAACTAAATCAAATTGGTAAATTGTTCGAAAAGAGATCTTGCATAGGTTTCTCATAGTTTATTGGATAACTTCAGAACTAATTAGGATTTTGGATAGGTTGTAAATTGAGAGGTTGCAATTTCTATAATCTGATTAGGGTTTATGATTTAGGGTTAAAGGTTATAACTCGGAGAGAGTAATCAACCCTAGGATTGTCTAGAACCAATAATTCAGTAATTCTTAATCAGTTAGGTTAGCATTAAAGATAGGTAAAAATTCCCTTTCTCTCAATTAATAATTCCTTTAGGTTGATTCTTGGGTATGTGTTGCAACTGCTGAATTATTAATATTTTCGTGATTGATTCTTGATTTAATTTGATTGATTGAATTGAATTCTCATTTTAGTTTCGTTATATTTTGAATTTCTGCGAATTAGTCTAGCCTTAGATTTTAGGATTATATTATCCCTCCTAAGGAAATTGACGCCTTAGGTACTACGCTAACGAGTCATGCACCTGCGAATTATTAGGGGTATTTTTAAAACTTACACACATCAAACACCCGATCACTGTTGTTGTTGTATCAACTATGTGTTTAGATTCTATGCTTGATAAGGCAGTAACCTGTTGCTTCTTTGATTTCCCACAAATATCTCCTCCACCAAGACAAAAAGCGTAGCCCTTGTTCCTCTTTCATTCATCTACATAGCCAATCCAATTACTATCAATAAAAACTACAAGATCACATCCTTCATTTTTCACGTACCTGATCTCAAAACTTAATGTGCCTTGAATGTATCCTAAAATTCTCTTAGCAACTCGGAGGTTGGGAAACATGAAATTTGGCCAAGTGTGAGTGTGATACATCAAGCCACCCATCAAGCTTATGAAATACTTTTCATTTGCCTTCTCAACTCCATTACCAGCAGACAATTTATCACTAATATTAAGGGAAGTCTTGACAGTCTTACAATTCAACATACCAAATCTATTCAAAAAATTCTATCATTTTTTTTTACAAAGAGAGATTCCACCTGCATCTTGAATAACTTCGAAACCTAAAAAAATAATATAGTGATATGAAATTAGTCATATCAAAAGTTTTCATCATGAACTCTTTGAAAGCTTTCATCAACCCACTAAAGTTTCCAGTATAAATTATATCATCCACATACAAGCAAACCACCAAAAAAATCATTCCCACAACTTTTAGTATACAAAGTGGGTCCGCTAGCACTCCCCAAAAAATTATTTTTAGCAAAATAAGAGTCAATATTGCTATACTAATCTCATGGTGCTTGTTTAAACCCGTAGAGAGCTTTGTATAGTTTATACACCTTATATTAAAACCCTTTTACTTTAAAACCTTCAGGTTGTTTAACTTTGTTTAACATAAACATCTTCACTCAAACCTCAATTACGAAATGCTGATTTTACATCCAATTAAAACCAACTATCCATGATGAATAGTTACTGCAAGTATTAATCTCACCGTATCTAAAATGCAACAGCAGTGAAAGTTTCAAAATAATTAGTACTTAAAACTTAAACACAGCCCTTCACCACAAAGTGTTTTTTGTTGCTTTTTAATTTAGCATTTGGATTGTATTTGGATTTGAAAATCCATTTGAGACCAATTGCATCTTTCTCATCAGACAAATCTTGCAAACTTCACATCTAGTTCTTTTCAATAGCTAACAACTCTTCTCTCATTGCTCTAACTCATTCTTCTTTATCAGTTGCATCTTTATAACAAGTAGGTTCCATAGTAACGCAAGCAAATTTAGTAGAAGCATAAATATCAAATAAACCTTTTGCCCTTCTTAGAGGAGAGTCTAAAGTATAATCAACTAAGAAAGGAGTAGGTGGATTGAAGTTGGATGCGCCTAAGCTGAAAATCGAACTAGTAGAATCCAAATCAGAAGCTATGATATCTTTGGCAACCTACACTATATCTCTTTTTGCCCAATCTCAAGCCTCATCTTCATTGAAAATTACAACTCAACTAGTGATTAATTTTTTAATGACAGGAATAAAAAACCGGTAGCTTTTTATTTCCTTCTTATAGCCAATGAACACACACTTGCTGCTTTTCTCATCAAGTTTCCTTCTAACTTCTACTGAAACATGATAATATGAAATGGATCAAAAATCCTCAAATGACTTACATTTAGCCTCCTACCAAACCAAGCTTCATAAGGAGTTTCTCTTAAATAGCTCTTGTTGGTGAATGATTGAGAACACATACTGCTATAGCCACCACTTTAACCCAAAACTATAGGGGAAGGTGTTTATCATTCAACATACTCTTAATTGCTTCAATGATTGTTCTATTCTTCCACTCTATTACACCATTTTTTTGTGGTGTATAGCTTGTTGTCAGCTACCTTTGAATCCTAAATTGGTTGCAAAATGATTCAAATTCTTGGGATGTAAATTCACCCTCGATTAGTTCGTAAAGAAATGATAGAATTTTTAGACTCCTTTTCTACCACTGTACCACTGTTTTGAATCTCTTGGAGCATTTAAGAGTTTCTTCTTTTTCCTTCAAAAAATATGCCCATCTTATTCTTGAAAAATCATCCACAAAGATTAGGAAATACTTACTTCTTTTTAATGATGTCTACATCGGGCGACAAATATCTTTATGAACAAGCATCAAAGATTTTGTTAGCATCCAAGGCTTACTAACCGAAAACTTTTCACGACGTTATTTCCCAAAAATGCAATGCTCACATATTTTGGAATCATTAATCTGCACCGCTGGAAGTCTCGTCACTATACTTTGGTTATGTAACTTTTGTAATGCATTAAAATTAAGGTAAGCAAATCTTTTATGCCAGAGAATTGAACCATCACTTGAGGCTATAAAGGCATTAAGATGAAATTATGAAAACATGATAAGAAACACTTTATTTTCGGACATTTTTATTGAATACACCAGATACCTGCTCCTTTTATCATAAATCAAACACTTATAGTTGTCAGAGACAACATAGTAACCTTTCTTCAATAGCTAATCTAAACTAAGAAGATTATTAGCTAAGCCAGGAACATACATGACATTGTGGATATTTCGTAATAGTTTTGCAAGTCACAAACATTGTGCCAACACCGCTCACTTGAACTTGACTATTGTTTACCAAGGTCACTCTTGATTTCATTGAATCATCAATCTCCATAAAATAATTTTTGTTTCCTATCATGTAATTACTATAACCACTGTTTAATGTCAAACTTCTAAAGACATAACAACATTAGTAGCTAAACAACTAACAAATAAATTCTCCGAACAATTATCTTGCTCTTTGTGCAAGTTTACTTAATCTTTGACTTCACAATTTCTTGCTATATGGCCATATTTTACAATTATAACATTGAATTGTATTTTTTTTCATGATCTGATTTATTTTTGTACCAACATTTTTTCTCAACACAGTAGTCTTACCACAATGAAACATACAGCTAAAGAGTTAACATTATTCCGGATTCTTTTTTGACCATATGATCTACCACTACCTCAGCCATTACTTAAAGTTTTAAACCTCCAAGTCCCCACCCATATCCTCGATTACTATCAGATCCTCCTACTTTTCTTGAGGCATTGGAGCACTTCCCATCAAGCAAAAGCTTGCTCTAGAGATGTCCCAACTAATCTATTCAATCGAGCTTCATGAGATTCAAGAGACCGCATTAGTTCAACAAATGAGTAATTATATAAATCCTTAGATTCCTCTATAGCTACAACAACATGATCATATTTACGGTGAAGGCTTCTTAAAACCTTCTCAACAATCTTTTGTTCCGACAAATCCTCACCAAAAGACTGAATTTGATTTACAAGAGTAGAGATTTTTTTTTAGAATTTAAATTGTATTGAATAAATAGAAAAGAATGATACAAAGTCTCTCAACCTTCGTAAGAATACCCAACTCTCAAAACCCAACTCATGTGTGCATTTTGACACAAACAAAAGAAAACAAAATAAAACCGGGACACTTGAACCGGCTGCGCGCAGGCGATGGGAGAGACTCCAAATTAGGGCATAACTAATCGATACTTTCATGACCCACCCAGAAGCTACTCGATTCGGAAAGTCAGGGGAGCGGGCTAGACGACGACGCTGGCGCTTCTTGAGCTCCTTCTTCTACCGCATATAGGGGGAAATGCCTACGGTAAGTCCAAATGATTGCGTGACGGGAGAGTCTGCTCAAAGTTGACGATGGTTGGTTGTATTGCAGGAGTGCGGAAGGGAGAGATGGGGCTTCCCTATTTTGAGCATTTCTTCCTCATTTGTCAGCTTCTAAAAGGTCAACATCGATCAGAGGAGAGGAGGAGACAGCTAGGTTAAAGGTTAGTATCGAACTTACTCCGTGGATTTAATGTATGGTTTGCCTTGTTGGAGACTAGACTCTCCAGGTGAGTGCTAATCCCCTGCTACATTTGGAGTGCAGCTGAGTAGAGATCAGCTGCTCTTTGATGCTTTTTATGATAAGTTCTAGAGTAGAGGATAGGGGAGTAGTCTTCTGCTGGAACCTTCGTAAGTTTCTTTCCTTCCAAATTTCTTGAGAGCAAGTAGCCACAGAAATGAGGATAACTGCTCTGTCGAAATTAGAGACAAATAGGTGGGGCAATTCCAATAGTAACTCATAGAGCCTGTTCGGCAGATGGGCTTCATTACTTAATCTAAGGATCTTCATCCAGATTTCTGTGGAGTAGACACACTCGAAAAAAATATGATCCCTAGTCTCTTCCCTTTGATTACAAAGAATACACATCCGTGAGTAATTTAGGAATTGAAGCCGATCCATAGTACTGAGTCTATTCAGCATGACCAACCATAGAAGGAAACTATGTTTAGGTCTCAAAACTTGTTCCAGACCATAGAAGACCAATCAACCTGAGTCAAAGTACCCCCTATCCGTTGCTTGGCAACCTGCATTGTGATGTTTGAGACTGGAATTCCCTGCCATAAGAAAATATCCTTTTCTCCAGGCCTATTGATTGGTGGGATGGATAATAATATGATTTCATCCATGGAGAATAACCATCTGCCGTCAGCTAGGATTTCCTTAAGCTTGGTATGCCTAGGAAATCTCACCAGAAGGTTCTCGCCCATGGGTTATGGATCAATGCACCTTGGCCAGTCCAATTATCATGCCACAGAAATGATCTTTCTCCATCCCCCACTCTATAGGACATATGTGGTTGTATATCATCTCTCAGTTTTAAAAGTTGATTGAAGAACCAAGTATAACTATTTTTGGAGGATAAATCCCAAAAACACCTCCCCTTCAGTATGTAAACATGAATCCATCTAATCCACATTGATTGCTTATCACTGAAGATTCTCTAAATTCTTTTAGCCATAAGGAGATGATTCTTTTTGGAAATTGACTCCAACCCCAATCCCCCTTCTTCCTTAGGTTGACAAGTACTCTTCCAATTAACCTTAGCTTTCCCATGTTCACCACCCCATTTCTCCCATAGAAATTGCTTCATCAACTTTTCAATTGTTTTGATAATTCCTTTGGAAAGGAAAAGGTAGGAGCACCAGTAATTGTGCATGGATGAGATGACTGATTTCAATAGTTGAAGCTTCCCTCCATAGGAAAGAGCTCGATTTGTCCAAGAGTAGAGATTTTGACAAAGAAATCTTGCACTAAATTTGTGGACTTCGTTAACAATCAGCATAGAGATTGCAATTTCACCGTAACAATTTTGCTTGACCTTTGATAGTGTTCTTAAAGCAAATCCTATGCCTCTTTTGATGTTGTTACTCCCATCATACATGGGAATAAAGCGTTATCCATGCTTTGTTTGATGAAAAATAGGGTCTTCGCATCTTTCTTCTACTTCTCCTTCAACTTATTTCTTTGGGTTGTTGTCAATCATGTAGCTTGATTTGGATCTACAAGTTCACCAAAACTATTTTCCACCAAATCCCATAACACTGTGACTTGAATAACATCCGCATTTTCAGTTACCAGTGGTTCCACTAAAAATAAGAACATTAGGAGCAGTTGAGATAGCGTTGTTGGTTGTTATTTTACTCTCCTTTTCTTTGTTTTTGTCGCTCCTTGCTAGCTCTCTCTTTTCTCACTTTAGATATCTTTATTTCTCATAGAGCACAACAACCGGTCTTGATACCAAGTGCAGAACAAAGAAGAAGATGAACAATGGAGAAATAAAAATGTCTTTTCATTATTCACTCTCTGAAGAAACTTCAACCTAACGATAATAAATAGATAAGCTTTGCTTTAGGTCGTAGCACGTAGCCCATACTTTTATTGGTGAAATAAATAAAATATTATTCCTAAACAATAGTAGCAAAAAGAAAGAAGGTAGATCATCGTGATGAGAAAGTGGAAAAAATAGAAAACTTGAATTAGTCAACAAGCCATGATCGGATGCCTACCAGCAACAAGGAGACCAGAACTCTTCCAACACATTGTTTTACTTGCCGGCTCACCAAGGTAGTAGTGTTCAATCTCGTTAGTTATTGCTACTACTCCATGCAAACATTCATATCATTTTCTTCTATACCTTATCTGCAGCTTCCCTGTTTGTGATCAAATTCAGTCCATTTTTTCTTTCTGCAGAGTGCTGGCCCTATAAACCCTCCATCAACGAATTTTTTTTAGCGTAATAGAGCATAATAACATGACCTCTTTTTTTCCGTACTTTTATATTGCTGTCAGGGACCTGAACTCCAAAGGGTACGAGGGAGGCTTTGAGAGGTCAGAAGTGGATGAGATATTGCTGAGAATGGATCGGAATTTCTCGATTTGGGTTCAAGGTTACGCTTAACAAGCAGTTATTGTCAACAATACCGAAGCGCAATTGCAGAGCTCGAGAGCACAAAATCCAGAGGTAGCATGTAGGATCGCTAAAACTGTGTATCTAAGTGACATGGGGGACATTTTACGCCAAGTGACAGTGCCTTGCTCCATAATTCAGTCCAGAGAAGACCCTTTCGTTTCAACATTTGTGGCCAACTACATGAAAACAAAGCTTGGTGGTGGTGCACAAGGCCATTTCCCTCAACTTACAGCATGTTGTGTGCTTTTGAATCAATTACTGATGGCTAGTTTGGTTCAACGGAATAGTTATTATATTCTGTACATATTCTTATTCCATTCTTTAAATAGTTAGAATCAAATACAGAATAACTAATTATTAAGAATATGTATTTTGTCAGTTTAAGGAATAGCTAATACCGATTCCTATTTATCTTTATCTATTCCAAGAATAAAATTAATTGATAAAATTAATAATAATAAGAATAAAAATAATTAATAAGAAGAAGAATAATAATAAGTAGAAAATTTATAATAATAAGAATAATAAAAATAAAATCAAAATAACAACAATAATAATAATAATAATTTGATATTTTTGTTAGTTATTTCTTTGTCACTCCAAATTTATATTTTCAAGCCAAACATTGGCATAAAAATTATTTATCTATTTCATTCCTTGAATCAAACAAAATAATACTCATTCTATGTTATTCCTCATTTTTTCTATTTCTAAGAATAACTGTTGTATTCCTTATCTATTCCATTCCTTGAACTAAACAGACAAAGTGTAATTGTTATCGTCCTTCAAATGGCAGATTACACTTGAGTTGAAACCGATTGCTGCAAAAATATGACTGTAACTACTGAGTGCAATTTAAATTGCTGTTATCACAGTGAATTTAAAACTGTGGTTTTGGACCATGGGACTAGTCAGGTTCTCGTTTACAATTTATCAGAAGAATGCTGTACATTCTTCTTTAGCTGTGATATTTTGATTTCAAATTCTGTACTTCTCATTAATCAATAATAGTTGACCATAGCATGTCCTTTCCTTAACACATTAGATCTTGGGATTTACTTCAACAAAGTTGATTATATCAATCATTAAATTAAAAATTCAACAAACTTAGGTTAAAAAGTTTTAATATATTTTACTCTAAACTAACATTTTTAGAATGATGGCAATAATGAGAGTTGCAGATATCACACGTTTTCCTAAATCAGTGTAATGCGACAGTCCGAGTGCAATGAACCCAATTTCTAAACTACTCAACCCAATTTCTTAGTTAAAAGGAGTAAAACTATACTAAAACGCCAGAAGATGTAGGAAATAGCGAAATGGGGCATATGTATAAACACAATATATCACAATATAAGAGCTTTGCATTATATTTATACATCGAAATGACTATAAATTAAAGTTGGTTGAAGTCGAGGACTAGGGAGGCCTCAGGGTTTCCCACCCAGCTGGATGTTTCAACTTGCTCATTACAATATGAACAACATATTCAATCAAATGTTAACACTGCACAGGTTACATAATGGTCAGGCGAAAGACTAACAATCAACCTATCCAGTCATTGTATTCTCAACATATTCCATAGCCTTTCGTTTCACAGCCTCAATGTGCTCAACATCACCAAGAGATTTTTCATATTCCAGATATTTCTTGAATAAAAACTGCGATTTTAGATGATGAAAGCATGAGACTAACGGAAATAGGAGAAGCAAGATTTATTAAGCAAATGGAAACTTTCGTACTTTCATCTTTTTGGTTGGGAGGCTCAGACTTGTTGCCCTCTCAAACAGTGTCCTAATGACATCCACATCTCCAAGTCTAATCTCCTGTCAACATAGAAACTGGAGCTTAGTTCACAGCGGGATAAAAAAATGATGGACAAAATTAAGTAAACCATACCTGATCAATATAAATACCATACCTGATCAAGATAAATGCTCCACAAATCAGTTCTCTTTGGATACTCCCGTAGAATTCCTTCAAACATGGATCGCCCCCTGTCTGGAACTCCACATTTGAACTCAAGTATAGCTGTCTGTGAGATGAATTTGATATGTTTATGACGTGGAAGGCATAATATGGCACGTTGGACAACATAATGAACTCCTTCTTGCCCTTGCTTCAAAAGCCTCTCTATCCGATGTAGCCAGACCTGGATGCCGACAAAAGCTCATAACAATTGTAATGGACCAAATCAATAGATCACTACACTAGACAATAGGAAACCATATGATACCTTGCAAGAATGCTTGAACTTCTTCACCATTTTGTCAAGAAGCTCATCAGCTAACCTGTGTTGCTCTGTTCTTTCGTACATTCCCAAAAGTGCCAGATGGACCTTCTTTGGATCACAATATTGCAATGCTCTTTGAAATATCTTTTTAACAGCTTCCTGCAGAAAAGTCCTAGTTATCAACTTGTTCTTCACAGATCAGTAAGAAAATTCTTATGATAAGTTACCTCCGGTGGACTTCCATATTGATTTTCCAAATTAAAGTAAGCCAGCCAGACATTTAGCTTCTCATTTTCTTCACGTATGTTTATCGTTCTCAGGGCCCTTGAAGAAACAGAAAGCAGCAGTTGGCAATTTAATGTATATTTCAGGAAAGATTACTAATTATAATATTTACTCAATAATTGACTATTGGTTAAAAGGATAATATAAATTTAGATAGTAATATTATATGATGTGAAACCTTTCAGCTATGGAGCGAGCTTTCTCAATGTCAGCCAACGAGAGCATGAAGGCCATGTACTTTATCCAAACAAAACTGCTATTAGGAGAGTTCCGAACCAATTTCTCAAATTCATCAGCAGTTCTTGGTATATCATTTGCCAGCATTCTTTCTTCAGCAGCTCTAATTTCTCTTTCCCTGCTCAGGGATTCCATGTTTAAATGACAAAACGAGGAAAATGGAGTATCGCAAGGCATTCACATAACAAACCATCAAAGAACACAGAACAGGTTAAACAGATAAACAAACCTGTATTCCTTTCCTTTCTTCATTGCCTTTCTCATGTTCTTCTCTGCTGCTGCATCTGCCGCATCAATTTGATCCTGATTTTGACTTTGACTTGCATCATCATCTACACTAGAGTTGTCCAAGTCATCAAGACTGACCTCAAGTGCAGGAATGGAAGCCCTTGATTCTGCTTCCGCAAGTAGTGAGTGCTCTTCAGTTTCAAATCCTACATTCAAACTTGGGACCTCACAAATGGTGGTATCTGGGTGCTCTGATACATCATCACTAGACCCATTCTCACTGTCAGCTTCATCATACTCTTCCTTTGAGGGTAAAATTGTAATGCTATCTTTAATATTCTTCATCTGAAGAGCGATCCGGTGTCTTTCTCGATCCACCTAAAAAGATATTCATAAAGAAAATTTCAGCATGAAGTTCAATTTTTTAAATCAAATCATCAAGCGTAGACATGTCCTGTTCACAACAAAGGGAAAACAAAGGAGGCAATCATAATTTGTCACTCAAAATACTCAACCTGCCATATATCATACACAGGTTTCCACCGATGAAGTCCTACCTTCAAAATCTTCGCCCTAACCTCCTCCCCTGCTCTGTATTTACTTTCAATGTTGTGAATCCGATCATCCGAAAGCTCTGACACATGACACAGCCCAACCTAGGAAAAGGGAATAAATAGATAAATAAGCATATAAGACAATAAGATAAACTTATGCAAAGGGAGTCAAGATCACACTAAATGAATTAGTCAAAGTTAAAGCAACATTAAGACAATGTGCAAATATATTTGCATAAAATGCACATGGACACAATGAAGAGAGTTCCATACAAAATCATTACACCGTGAAATCTTCACAAAATGCCAGACAAAATGAAAAGAATATTTCAAAGTGTGCAATAGTCAGAAACAGTTAGTATTTGAGAAAACCAGATATGCTCAACATATGAACATTTTTCATGAATAACTCTCTCCCTACCAAGTTTGTGTCATCAATTGCAATAAACAACCCGTATGGTTCCACCCGTTTAATCCTGCCATTTATTATATCTCCTACATGTAGAGTATCCATGTTGCTTTCAGGTTCTACTTTGCTGCTTGTACTAGACTTTAAGGTAACTTCAACTCGCTTTGACAAAGGCTCGACAGATAATACCCTGCAATGGAACTGCTCAGTAAGGCAGATCTATCATCACTGATTAAGAATTGAAAGATAAAACAACACATACTTGCCCATTACAAGTTTCCCAACTGGGAACTCCTTTTCTGGACTTTCAACAAATCCATCAGACAAATTTGATATGAGAATCTTTGCATCAAGCTTCCGTGAAAGCAAAATAAAGCATCCTTTTGAAGTGACATTCTTAACATAGCCCTGCCATACTCAACAAATAGAATTGACAATCAAAGTTTGTACATGAAATAAAATCATGGTAAATTTTAGCCTGAACTTCTTGAAAGAAAATTAAGCAACTTTTCATTAAGTACTGCTATGTAACTGTGCCAAGTCATTTAGAATATGAACAAATAAGAAGTAACATTCCAGGTACGAAATAGCTATAACAAAAGCAACTGATCAAGTCTGGTTTCAACTGAATAAATGATAGAAAAGTAAAGATATCAAATTTGATAAGGTATTGGACTGTATAGAACCATGCAAGTGATGCACGAACAGAGGAACTATAATAAGAGAAATAGAACATAAATCATCTATGTTACCTGCACAACCTTGTCAGCATGAAGTTCCTCGATGTTATTTGCATGTCTACTAGGAATCTCCCTGAGAATCAACAAGGATAGAGTACTTAAGACACTCGAGAGTAGAAATTAGGCTCTAACAATTAAAATATAAAGCATGCAAGTGAAAAAGAGTGGAATTATCCTCAAGTCTTTTCAAGAACAATGCAAAATCACAGTATTTTGGTAACAAGCTAGTAAACTCAGAATTGAGACACCAGATTCTAAAAAATTTCATTTGTTAAAAGATGTAGAAGAAATTGTTCAACCTAACCAAGGGACAGTAGCTAAAGTACCAGAGAGTGGAACAGAGGCATGCACAAACAATAGAGGTCAAATACCACAACAGTAATGGCCATACAAACTGCTCCACAAACTTTTCATCCTAATAACATAACACTTTTTCTTCTCTGACAAATTTAACCAAAGTGCATTCCAATAAATAAAGAACCTAAACAAGAAAGAACTTTTATCAATGAATATTGGAATATGTTAAATTTTAAGTTGGATAAAGCATCATACTAGGACAACAACAGAAATCTATCAGTAAATTCAATTATTCCTCATTTTATGAAAATCACTCAGTCCTCCATAAATAAGCATAATAAGGTCTAAACATAGGATATCCAGAAAGAATAAAGTTCCAACTTACTCAAAGTTGGACAGACGTGTGAAATTCTGACCAAGCATGCCAGTCAAAGACGATCGTAATGAAAGATCAATATGATAAGTTCCCTTATCTGATCGGCTGATTTCCAAGACTTTGCATTTCACAAATTGCCCTTCATGATATTCAGATAATGGGTTGGACACCCATGAATCTTGAAGCTCAGTAAAATGAACTCTACCATGCATATTAGGACTAATTTGCACAAGCAACCCACCAACACCTGGAAGTATTTTGGATATTCTGCCCCCTATAACATTTCCTTCTTGAATATGAGCAATAGCATCGCCTCGTACAACAATTTTATGTTTTTCATCTATACTTGATTCAATACCAGCTTGTCTATCAAGAGATGGTGGATGTAGAACCAAACGTACCAGTGCTTTCTCCTTGTTATAGCTCAAAACATAACCGCTAACAACCTTACCAACATGAAACCGTTTTTGGAAATCATGAAGTTCATCAGGTTCAAATGAACTGTCAGTAATAAAAAGTTGTGCCTTTGCATGTCTTGAAATTGTTAACCAAGCCCACTCTCTGTCTACTTTATACACATAACCACTAACACATTGCCCAGCTGAATACTCAAGTTTCTCATTATCGTCTAGATTACTGGAATCTGCAATTATAAACGGGATCTTTAGATCTCAGGGGCAGAAACTTTACCAGCAACTGTAGCAGAAAAATAAAAAGGAAAAGAGAAGAATCGGTTGCAAGGAATATCTGAGAAATAAAAAACAGTAAGAAGGCAAAAAAGGATAAGCCTCATCAAAATCATAAACCCTTTTAATACAATATCATTAAAGTAATTGGACTGCAAAGTTGATTATCAAAAAAATGTTCAAATTCTTTCACCACATAAAGTGTAGTTAGGATGAGTAAGAACAAATTTAAGCATGCTTCAGTAACCAGTGCTCACATCACTAACTACTGATTTTGCACTAACTAGGGCCCAGAGCTCTAACAAATCTGAGAAAGATCTTCATCAAATTTTTGTTCAAGAACCATTCAACCAAAAAGCTTAAGTAATTGGGCATCATCGATGACTCAATCCCTACTTATCATAACCTTAACCACCCTCTTTTTGAGACAGTTAACTGGGAGGATAGGATCCACACAAAAATTCACCTTCCCCAAAGCTTTATAACCATAGAAGTGGAATGGTCAGCCCAAAAGGGAAAAAGTAAAAAAAAAAAGTAAAATATTTCACTCCAAAGTTCCAAAACCAAAGAACACCTCAAAAGCACACCATCCTACCAGTTAGTGTCTTTGGTCTGATAGACAGCTCCCACAATTGGCCCTTCACAGTATCAGAATGACTAGGCTTGGCAATGATCCTTGCAGCAATTGTTTGTCCAATTCTGTAGCTACTGAATGGATCTTCCATAAAGATGGAATCATCTACCTGTTAAAAGCACACGAGAAAGATGACCAAGAACACCCCCCATCTCAAAACAATCAAACAAGTTGTCTGCAAACCCCAAACACCGAGATAATATCAGATAGTTAATGGAACTTACCTCAGTTATATGAATCCGCCCACGGAAACCAATACCAAATTTCATTCTCATTTCAAGGGGTTTTATTTCAGTAATCTGGCAGTAGAACACATAAATCCATAATGTGAAATTGAGAAAAATGCTATCAGAAAAGATGCATGAAGCCTTCACCACGCAGTTCATAACATGTTTGAAAACAGATGCAGAAAAGCTTTCAGACAAGAGACGAAGTTTAGTACCTCTGCCTGAACTAGTGATCCTGGATTATAACTAGACTTCTTTTTGGCTTTCTTAAGACTGGATGTCCCTGTAACCTTGCTAAGGAATGTCAACGACAAAAGCAACCTCCCTGCAGTAGAAGGGCTTGGAAGAGCCATAACATTGGCAATAACACTGCAATGACAATCAGGTATTATAGAGTTTTGAATAAGCATATGCATAACGAGCAAGTTTTAAATACCAAAAAATGAAGCTGCTGCAGAAGAAACAAAGAGATGGTGGAAAATTCAAGTTTTCCAAAATGAACACTTTCTTTAAGGCCCATTCACAACTTCATAATAAATTTGACCAAGTATATGAAAAGGAATTTGCATAGATACTTAACCAAAAATTCAAAACAAATTTGCATGGTTTATTACCTCAAGAACAGGACAAGCAGAGATGAATTAATATCGTATATTAGTCAAACAATTCATACCCACCTTTGACCATTTAAAAATTGTTTTGGAGGCAACTTTTGTGTGTTGTAATCTGAAATTGATGCATATCCAATAGCATAGTCTTGCTCTGGAATCGAAAGAACCTGCTTTCAAGAGAGTATGTAGATAACATGATCCCTTTAGCACAACTCATAACTAGCACTAACTCAAAATACTTGCCAGGTAATTTTCCTTCACTATCTCAACAATGGCATTTATCGTCTGATGGACCTCAAAGCCCTTAGAAACTTTCCTTTTGCGATTCTGGAATGAAACAACAGTTAAGTTTAAATCCAAATATAATAACTACAAAAAGGAAGCCAATCTCTTTATTACTGAAACCGAAAAAGAAGAAATTTCACGTGAAATAATTTACATGAAAGGTGGACAATGCAAATGTCATCCCTGAACCACCTTTTTCACTCAGTTTCCAGTAACATTGTCAAGAAGATCAAGAATAGAAGTACAATGCTAATATTCAGGAAAATGGCTTAACCTTGGTTTGAACTTGGCCATTGGGGCTCTTCCCTAGGGCTTTATTTAAGAACTCTGGCTTTAGAGATAAATCAACAAGGTGTTCTGTCTTGGCAACGTCCAGAACCACAGCTTGAACATCGGACCCTGTTTCCACCTTTGTTCCACCTACTGTAAAGATCATAATGTCTAATTTATAAGCAGTTGAAATTAGAATTTGAAAGAAATGGATCAATCTATAAATGTTTATAGAGGACTAACGTTGGTAATGTGTAAGAAAACCAACAACATCATTATATTTAGCAAAGCTAACAACAACTCCAAATTCCTTCAATTCCTGAATTTTTCCTTCAACTACACTACCAATGTCAAATCCTTCCACCCACTTCAAATCAGTTCCCTTAGATTCTGAAGATTGTAGCTCTGCAATCTACAAAAGGAAAACGAAGAAAAGGAAGTCCAAAGTGACTCCAATTGAAATAAACCTTGCAGGAATTGAGAAAATGTAGTACGCTTTATGATTCATCACAACCTGACGCAAATGACTAGTACAAAAATAGCATGCAGCATTGTTAATTATCTATAGCAACTAGAAGGCATTAAAGATAAGTTTTTTTTTTTTAACCTTCTCCTCAAAAAGAAAATATCCATGGAGGAAGGAGGTATCTGTCAATTTGCAGCATGACTGCTTCAACGAGACTGTTATTCTACTTGTTTCACTGTTTACCTGGATATTGAAAAAAAAACCTTTCAATAAACAATTCAAACAAAATTATGGAAGAAACTTCAATCCCAGTGCACTCACATCAAGAATATTACTACAAACAGATTGGCCAACATAAAAGGCTTCTGTAAGCTGGATTCTTTGGTCATCCAATGCCTACATATAAGAGGGAAAAAAAGGTATAACAACATAAAGTTAACCCAATTTACATGACTAAATCATTACAGGAAGGGGGTTGGACGAAGTATGCACCTTGCTTCTAGGAGAGAATCCTGTTAGACGTCCAAGAAAGCGTACAAAGCAGCCAGTTTCTATTATGTTGCATATATACCCCTGGTCCACAACACGCAAGTGTTACATTAATAGGCTAATATTAAGAAATGCTTGAAAAATTAAAAGGCATGCCCACATGGAAATAGGAAATATACAGGGACAATTGAATGTGGATGAATCTGACTGAAATCTGAAGGCAGCTCTTGAGCCGAATTGATAAGAGAATGTTTAGCAGAGAGAATTAATTTGTCACTCTCAATATCTGCAGTGATGCAAGATCATCTTTAAGAGTTAGTAACAGCTAATTATGAACATGACATCTTTCCTACAAGCAAGAGAAGATGTGGCAACCTATTGACAAAATCTCAAACGGCTTCAAAACAGAAATTATAGACCTCAGTGTTTGATATCTTTGTTAAAACATTTATTAGATTGTGCTAGGAATTAACATACTGAAAAGGTGATCATGTTGAGGTGAATTTGACAATCTCAGTCACCTCTATGGGACATTAAGAAGGGTAAAGTTCAATTGTACACCTACTTCACTTATTTCACATATAAAGTATGTCTTGAACAGATCTACATCATTTTAGACAGTAAGAACAAAATGGTTGAAAAATATTTGGAAATACTGATCCTCGAAAAATATTTAACAGGCATTTATGAAGTACCTAAGACAAGAAGTTGATCAAACTCATAACCAGGCTTCAAGAGTGACATCATCAATGAGGCATGCCCTGCATAGAGAAAGAATATACTAGGGAGATGATTGATGACTACAAAACAACTGAGATAAGAGTATTAATGAAGATGGTGAGGCAGAAGAATAATAATTGGAAGTACACAAACAATATAAGAAGAAAGAAGAACACGTACCTCGGTGATCTGCTAAATGTTCGATAGATATTCTACCCTCCCAGTAGCCACTCGCGTTAACATGCAAAATAACTGCAAAAGGAGTTACTTTTTCAACAATTCCTGGAATAACACTACCCAACTTGACAGCATCTTCTTCAGAAACCCTGCCATTTCAAATCCAAATATTAAGGAGTCACCTAAAAAGTTCACGAGACCCAGGGTGCATTAAAACCTACGTTGGTGTAGATTCACAAAATCCTTAATACTCATTTCATCAGACGTTTTTCAAAAGCGCAATGAAATAATACCAGTAACACTATGAAAAATAAGGCAGAAAAACACTAAGGCCAAGTTTGATAGACAAGTAAGGCCAAGTATCAAATACCTTTAATATTGCAAGAAGGTTTTAAGAACAAATAGTGTAAACAATAACAGCCCATAATCTGAAGGTGTCACATCACAGTATTTAAAGAGGAAACATCTATTTAAATTTACACAAACTAGTATCAATAACTGCAGCAACAAGCCAACCTTGCACGCTTCATTTCAAAGCTGAGGATGATCCGTCGTGAAACAGAGTGTATTACTTTGCATTTGACAACTTGTTCAACATGGTACATTGAACTAGCAGCACTTCCTTGTTCTAAACCAAGCTCAGATCTGGTTCAAATTAAAGCAACCAGTAAAGACATGTATGGTTAGAGATGAAAGAAGATGACCACTGTAAAAACAGAATAACCACCAAAGTACTTTCAATATACTGCAACAACAACAACAACAACACTCAGTGAGGATCCCGCTGAAACATGAGTCTGGAGAAGTCCAGTAATACGCAGCCTTACCCCTACCTGGTAGAGGTTATTTTCAACAGACCCACATATAATACAAAACAGAAATTAATGAAAACAGAAAGCATTACGAAAGCAAAAAACAAAAAAAAAAGAAGAGAACAAATATCCAAACAGACAGGCAAAAACAACAAAAGAAAATACTAACAGAAGAGGAGACTTTCCTCTTCATATTAACAGAAGTTAAATGTTTATCATCTACATTCATATCAGCATAAAAGTCCCTATACAAAAAGATGCAGCACCAATTTATATCTGGAAATCTTCTACAAATATCATGATTTTAGAATTGATCATCCAGTTTAAGTTCATATAATTTTCCCCAAAAGGCAGAACTTGAAAACATCAAGCAGGAGCGAACCATAAGGTCAAACATGAAATTGTTGTATGTCACAGGACAACATAAATTCCATGGGAGCAATATAAAAAAATCATTTTGTCCTTTATATTTTGGTGGGCGACAGGGAGTTCCAACCACAAGTGAGTCTCAAATAAATACAGGAGAAACACGAAAATTTTTCATAAGTTAGGAGGGAAATAAGTCCTAAGATACATTTAGTGTCACCAAAATCTCAATGTCTTAGCTGCACCATTCACGCATAAATCTCATTTATGTAATAAATGGGAAGGCAATTCAAAAGTTCATCACTTCCTTTATTGCCTTCCTTATTGGCATGTACCAGCCTCCCTTTCATCATGATTGACACTTTATTCCACACTACACCAGATAATATCATTCTTCACCTTGGAATCTTAATTCTTAATGCACAACACTCCAGATAGAGCCCATTTGAAAATAGCTTCTTAGAAGGCAAAAGAATATTTAGTTTCAGCTATCCATAGGCTATGCAATAAACCTTACTGGTATTCATCGTTAAATTCTAGTTTGCTACTTAACCCTGCATAATAGTATGCATCCAGAATCATGTCCAATATACATCAATAAAAGGACAATGCTTATCAAGTCAGAGTTAAACTATGTTTCTTCCGGTCATAGAAATCCTATCTCGTTGGTTGTTGTAACAATGAGCAAATGTGGGCAGGAAAAATTATTTATTAGCATAGTAATTCAAGCATGAGCAACCACACAACAGAAATAGGTCATTAAAAAGCAAGTCCAAATGTTTCAAAACTTGCCTTGGAACAAATCCTTGGACTCCATTGTAAAAGTGGACAAAGCAGCCATGCTTTTCAATCTTTGTTATCCAACCATGTGTCACCAGTCCATTGTTGGCATCAGTATACGAGCTGAGAATTGGAAGTTTTGATTTCACCTGTCAAATCATCATTCAATAATCAATGTGTCAGATTGTAATTATAGAACTGTAAACTTGCAGACATTATTGCAAAACATAAATAAGACGTATAATTATAAGACAAGAGCAAGAATGTCTAAAAATTTATAAATCTGCATGTGAAGGAAACAGAGTTTTCTCCAATTAACAAAAACAATTAAAAGGTATGTAAGCAATGCATCACCACAATAAAGTGCAACAGAAGTGCATACACAAAATCAAGGCAAAACATACTAAACCTCTCAATTTTCTTGCTGGAGACAAGCACAAAGAGTAAGGACAGAAAAAATGAGAAATGCTGACATTGTGAAAGATACAAATAGTTATCAGGCTAATTAAGCAAGAAAGGGCGTTTTTCAATTTGGATGCAATAATTCTACATCACAATTGATTCTGGAAGAGCTTATCTACAGAGTTCTTGACACCAGTGAGTATAAATACCTTCAAGCACGCATGCACAACCCACACAAACAATATGGCAATACATGTGAACATCAGGTCATAGAGTGTGGAATATTCAATAAATAAATTCATACCCAACCTGGACATATTACGCATTCCAACAATTGAGACAACAATGGATACATTGTTGATTGGAACAAACATGGACAGAAAGCATATAAATTAATTTGGGATGTGATAGCAATAAGAAAGTGCAAAATTGAGAGGCAAGAATATTGACACACATGATTGATAAAAAAAGGATGAACTTCAGAAAATGATTATAAAAAAATTGGTTAGTTATAAAGAATCAAACTAAAAGCTAGCATAGAGATATTTGAGAGACTATACAAGGCTTTTCTTGTGAGTCACGGTTATTCTCTTCGACTTGCAGCCAAGCACACGGAACGAAAGCTCAGCTCCAACCTACACAAAAGCACATGTAAGCTAATAAAAAGCAAGATGATATTATAGGCAATTACTCAAGTACTCGATCCAGATCCTTATATGAGGCATAAGAAATGATAACCTTGAATTTTTTCCTAGGCTTCACAATCTCAAATTCAGACATATGCCTAAGAGGGCAAAGTGCCTTCACACCGCCTGGAAATTGCACAATAGCACCAAACCTGTCAACAGCTACAATTTTAGCCCTTACAATCATCCCAGGTTTGACATCTGAATGGGTGAATACAGGACCTTCAAAAGCACTAGCCTGCATGACAGGAAAGGAAATTAGCAAAATGAAGCCCCAGCAAACAAACAAACTCATCCTGCAACTCATTCAAGCACTGAGCAACTGAAACTTAATATGCTACTAGAGAAACCATATTAAGACAATTATGCTTTCTGTGACTGTGAATGAGACCTACTCATATGTGCTAACGAACTCACCCACTTGGAAGAATACAGAAGGATATAAAGCTTTTGTAAAGGACTAGAACCAAAGTCAGAACAAACCATAAAATCCAACTAAGAAGCTCCCATTGGAAAAAGAAAGAGTTCAACAAATCAATGATTTCATAACTAATATGGTTCACTTCCTTCATAAACAAGATAAACATTTGGGAAATGTGTGTTTTTAATTAGTAAAACAGTTTAAACTGCTTGTTAACACCTTCACACAGGTAATAACGAGCATGCTTTAACAACTTATATAATGTCCATAAATTTCCAAAAGCAAAAAAAAAAAAACTCCTTTAATGTCCATCAACTAGTAGAAGGAAATAGGATATCAAGTTCCTCAAGTAACTTGAAAAAGAACACCAAACTAATTCAAGGAATATAAGTGAAACCAGCAACATTTATTGACGGCCAAATTATAAATTGGATTCTCTTCAATTATTCAGAGAGGATATCCTTTATAAGGCAAAAAAAGTAACCTTTGAAATCCCTGTGCCAAGTCCTTCCAAATGCCTTCTCCCAAGTATTCGAACACGAAGTTTACTTCCCTCCTTGAACTTTTTCTCAAGTTTCTGAACCCCATCTTCAGCCACGTCAGATACCTGTCACAAATGCATCTTAATTTAACAATAGCCAAGCAAGAGTATAATGACTAGAACTGATAAACAAAATCATATCAAGATCATACACTAACAAATGTCGCCGTTGAAGCTGGAAGAGAAGGTATTTCAAGTAGTATTCCCAAGCCTCGATCCACTCTGACTACTTTTGCATTGTCATAAATGCCTCCCACTTTAACATGCTGCATTCCAGATAAAACATTACTCTAGACAATTGTGCATGCATACACACAAAATGTACAACATAGTAGCTGACAGAGACTGTTACCAAGCTAAACAAATATAGTGTGTGTAAAATTAAAAGAAAAGGTAAGCGCCTAGATCAAGGTGATTGGTATTGGAAAAGCTCGGAATATCAAATCCTTTTGTGATATTCAATGTTGAGTAAGTAATCATGAAAATTGTTCTGCCAACGAAATAAATCACAGGATTTGAGTAAAGCCATGGACAAATTTGTCTCAAGATAGAAAAGCGCATAAATTGAGTTCTGCTTTATGAAGAATACCTCTTAAAACCCAGAAAATCCAAAAGATGACAACCATACCTTTTGCACACAGAAAAGAGAAGAAATGAGCTTACAAAGGGAGGAGCATTCTTGTGAACAAGATGCTGATTGAGAGTCAAGCCAACAGCTCTAGTAGAGGGATCAATAAATATTATTCGCGCATTCACCTAAATCAAAATAAATAAATAATCAACAATGTCACAGTAGAAAACCCTGAGTCATTATAACAGCTACATATTAGATATATGAAACCAGCAGTCACACAAATATTCAACCGGGAGTATAGGAAATAGAAGAACATTATAATAAGCAGAATATCATGCAAGCAAGATGTGTTCCCAAAGGACAAACTACCAATCAAAATAAGATGTAATTGTTTTATGCATCTATCTTAAATCAATCCATCAAAAGGATATGTCATCATTTTTACTTGATTAAAATGGAAAGAAAACATAGAGAAAATGAATACAAAAAGCAATACTCTATAGGAGTTAAGAGGTAGGAACCAAGACCAGCATTTGCCTCATGACAACAAAAACCAAGTAGTAAGCAACTCTTACTTGTGTTCACACGTCATCATTTAAGGACTAAGATAAGATGCAGACCTTCTTATTTTTCGGGTAATCATCCTTCCAATTTGATGAGGAAAAAATATTTTGTATATGAAATAAGTCAACCTGAAAAGCAATGGAAAACAAGAATATGAACAACAACAAAAGTTGGTTTATCTGCAGCAATAGGATAACCCTGTTGAAATCAACTGGGAAGACAAAGATGGGACGAACTTACAGTTCCAGTAAAATATGTCAGAAATGACAGCATAATACCATTTTCCAACGTTGACTTCACACATGCATTAACCATCATCCCTGGAGAGAGAAGGTCGATTGAAATTCCCTTCAGATCCTTCACCTTCAGAACAGGTCAACAAGTTCGCTTCAGAACAATCCAGCAACCCAGAAATTATTTGGAAAAACAAGATAAATAAAACCATTAAAAGACAAAGGCTCACCACACATTTAGAAACTGTTTCTGGCTCAGAAGTCAGATAAACAATTTTTCGAGATTTATCAATCCTTCTAACAATCCCCTCCAAAAGTTTCCCCGCTTTCACTTTTGTTTCTCCACTTTCTGCAAAGACATCAAAAACTTGATTCAGACCATTCATTGTTTTGCAAGTAAGAAGTGGATAAGCCTTCTGATGGCTTTCAAATAACCAGAGCTCAAGGTCAAGCCAAGTTTTGTCAACAGAGAAAGGTGAACAAGTGAGTTCAAAACTAAAGCCTTGCAATTGGACAGAGCTGAATGAGATTTCTCTATGGCCAAGAGAGATACGCAGGCTACTTAAGATTTCAGAATTTATTATTATGAAAGGATTTAAAAGTATAGGGATTAAGTAGACTCCAATTTATTGTGGAACAAGAAAAAACCTAATAACAAGCTCTAGTATCTGAATTTATTAGAGTCTATGATGTGTCACGAGGTAATAATGCAGAATAACATATGAAATTTATAGAATACATACCTTAAAGATTACGCACTCCCCCTAAACAACTATCAAAAAGGGAAACACAAAAATCAAGTTGTCAAACATTTTTCCTACCAGATTCTCATAGATTAACTCAGGTTATTTGATTGCCCTCAGGTAAGGTTTACAAGGAGAAAATGGAAGGTGGAGGAAGACCAAAAACCTCGAAAACTTGTTAGTATGAATATCATGTAGCTGGTCTTTGAAGAGATATGGACGCAAAACTAGGCTGTTAGCATGCACCTCCACAATTAAGAATGATGAAAGCATGAAATCCTTAATTCATTTTTATTTCTAACATTCATTATCATAAAATTATCAGTTCCCTTTTACTCTTTAGTTCGAAGCACTCCTTCAGAAACTTTAAGAAAGCTGAATGGTTGATTCAAATTAGATGTGGGGAGTAACCAGGCTAATGAAAGTTGCAAGGCAAAAGCTAAAAGTTGCAGCAAATCATGTAAAGCAAAAAGTTATCAACAATGTAACATTGTTTACTGACAGCAGGAAAAGAAATACAAAGAGAAAGAACCTGATATGTATTTGTCTTAGGTGATTCATAAAGTATGAGAAAATGTCTAGTTTTGTATTCTAACATTTACTTTCCATAAGAAAAATCAATGTTCAACCCTCGTTCTCTTGGCTCAGATCAGTAAGTTACAACTACTCGTAAACTTTTTCCAACTTGTTATGGAGACTACCATAATGACTTTCAACTCAACAGATGAAGCGGAAATGAAACCATTGATTATTCACCAAAAATAAAAAATAAAGTGACAACTCAACAGCAAAAACAAAGAAAAAACTGCATGACCATTTTCTATTCTCATCTCCACAACAAGTACAGAACAGAAATTGAAGGCAGAACTATGTATGACTCAAAGAATAAAGAAAGAAATGCTGCATGAAAGTGTCAGTCTAATGATTAAACTAAATAGAAGGCACCAAATGTTCATTAGATGAAATTTACCAGCTTGGCTGTCCTTTGGCAAAAACCCTGTAAAGGAAGGCAAACCAAAATGAAGGATGTATCCGTGATCTTCAATGCTTTTCACATATGCAGAGATGACCTGAAATTATAAACAATGCCTCTTGTAGGATCTATAATATTTCTGCCTCTCTTATGTAATTAATCAATTTATCAACAATATAATAACTGGTGCCTTCATCAAAAACATAAATTCATCATTTTGCCGATAAGCTGGACAAGCTTAATTGAAAAGAGCATATTTTGCCATCAGATTAAGTTTGATGACCAACTAATTTGAAAACATACATCTAATAAAAGTTTTTCCCAACAATCAAAGTAAAGGATACATATCTACGTGAGTGGCACAAAATAGGTTCCAGTCAACTAACTTCAAATTCGCAACCAATAATCTCACAACTAACAATCTAATATGATTGTAAAAGTCAAAAGTTGTCTATAGGCTTTAACTAGAATTGAGGTGGCCAAAATTTGAAACTAAACCTGAAAGGCTATTGTCAGTTTAGAGACATGCTAAATCCAAAAAGATATACATAAATTGGAATCTAAACCACCAAAAAGACAGAAAAGATGACTGAGGAAAAAATGTCACATTTTTAGATCCTATCATCTGAGGAGCTTTTTAATACTCTGAAGCAATTCCATTACATGATGATAATCTGTAGAGACCTTGCTAACACTTTAAGAATATGATAAAAGGTATAAGGAGGCTTTTCTTTTGTTTTTCAGCAGGATGTGTCAAGCCCAAAGATACTGTGATTTTAAAAGATAAACATCCCACCATATAAAACTATTGTATGAAAATCCATAGCAATACCTCTATGAAAAACTATTAGTCATGAGTCATGGCTAAACCTTATTTATCTTTTCAGAAGCTAAACTAGCAATTAAATTTTTCACACAGATCAGTGGAACAATTACTATAATAGGTTCTCAGATAATTGGATTTCATTCCATGGAGAAGTGATTAATCGCTATTTTAGACTACAACAATTAACTGATAATGATACATCGTTTCATAAGCAAGTCTTGACAGTCTAACTTATCCTCAGAAGCTTATCTAAAACTAGGCCACACCTTATCCCATTGCTAGATTATTGATAAACTTGGACTACATTCACATCATTCCTTGCATCATATAATGCTTTTTGTAGCTCAAATTACATAACAACATAGGACAAGAAATTTGCATCACAATCAGATTTAAGCACGATCACATAAAAATAAGACCAAATATTTTGTATAGAATCCTTTAATAGATTAAGATTCATATTCCTTTGCACTAGGGTTCAGCCTCCTTAGTAATGTTTTAGTTAAATCTTGTTTGTAATACCCAACCCAACCTATTTCAAGTTTCAAATTTGCATTAAATGCTCATGAGGGATCACAATTTCACACAAATGGTACTATATATGACAATCTATGTGATTAGCAAATATTATTTCAGACATTTGAGTTTCCCTACCATCCCCTCTTGAACAGCATCTATAGAGAAGCCTTTATGCAACAATGAAAGACGTAAGGAAAGCCAGATCTTTCTCTTTCCATTATCTTTCCTATCATCCTCCAATTGCAATACGATGCATGAAACCAGTTGCCCAACATAGAATATGCTTGGAAGAATACTTTCACTGCCCTGGTATCGAAGAACCATATTATAGTGTGAAGAAATTATACAAAACAATCTTATGAAATCATAAAAACAAAACAAGAAGAAATCCTTCTTCTAAGTACCTCAATTTCATTGTCAAAAATAGGATCAAGTGCATCTTTGGGTCGTACTAGCCCACGCAAGCCACCTGGAAGACTAATTACAAGATCCTTCTCATTTACTTCAGCAACAACTCCCCAAAGCTTCATTCCAGGAGAAATGTTCTGCATACGAATGTAGAGAAGAAACTTAACCAGAAGTTTTGTAGCAGTACTAAATATGATAAATCTATTTCATGAAATTTGGACCAAACAAAAAATGTGAAAGAGTTAGAAACCCTCAATCCAAATCTTGAGTACTAAATACTCGTGTGCTTGTGTGTGCATTTAGCTTCCAACAATTCCTCAATTTGAACAATAAATTGCTTTATAGGACTAGACACAGAGTAATTGCACTTCACGAAGATGATTCTACAAGCTATGCTACCAAGAAGCCTTAATGGATAATCAAGTGCAACTAAATTGCAGCAGAAAAGCCCACAGCTTACTGATCTTGAAAACCAATCATTGTCAATTATACATTCACTACTCTAGGATAAACTCTCATCATAAATAGCATCCTAACACCCTCCTCTTTTAACAATAATGAAATAAAGGATAAGTTTTCAATAGTAACTTTAGTATCAGAAAATGTAAAATCAAATATCTCTAAGCTTGAGAAGTTATAACTTCTTGAAAAAGTCATACCTTATCACATTTGTTAAAAATCATCCTTCTCCTTCCATTAAACAAAATGATCCTCCTATATCAACTAAGACAGTGCTACAGAGTACAAAAGAATTCAAAACAACAAGAAAAGATAATACAATTCACAGTTTCCAGTTTGCATTCCCACTAATTAAGTCACCCTTCAAGGAAATTAATTGTTATTCTAACTATATCACATGACATTCGTCTATTCCATTTACTTTCAAACGACAACATAAAACTGACCATATATCCACATATGCATATGTTTCTATAGAAATAAATTCACTTTGTTTCAGTTCAATTAATATTTCGTAGTAATTTTACTCCAAACCTTCAGCGTGATTTTATTGGCAAATCGAGGCAGTTTGCCAGCTAACCCATCACCAAAAAGTGAACCAAAATCATCTTCTGCCAAGTGACTCTTGTTCTGGGGCCTCTTCCTCGTCTTTTTAGTCTTCTTTAATACACTCTTCTCAGCCTCAAATTCAGCATCCACTTCTGCTGCAATGTCATCCCGTTCTTTTCGGCTCAACAAGCCTCCTCCACCTTAAAAATACATAACCATTAAAAATAGTGCACAAATTGATTGCAGATAACTATTACCACAATCAATGGAAATGTCCTTCCAATTAACGAAACAAGTATTCCCTAATTATCAGTATTAGTTCCTCAGTTTTCTTGGAAAGCAAACAGGATGTCAAGTTGCATGATGGCGAAAGAATAAAACCTCTAGGAAAGTCAGGGACGTCGTCTTCAAGCTGCAACGCAACGGCTTCATCTTTAGTGGCGTCGTTTGAATCCTTCCTATAGCCTTTGAACTGCTTCTTCGATGCTTTATTGAATTTGGTTTCGCCCTTCGAGTTCTTGTTCTGAGACTTCTTCTTCGAAGGAGCTGTCATTATCATTCAATTGACAAGTTCCAAAAACCCTAACAAGCAAGATTGTTCCTTCTCTATCGGCTTTCCAACGGCATTATTTTTAAAGCTAATTGGTTATGGAAGAGAGAACAAATGAGGAGACGAGGTTTATCAAGGGTTTAAGAGCCCTAGCAGGTTTCACTCGGGTCGCTTTTAAAATGGCTCACATAACCCATTAATTATTGGGCCGAAAAGCCCATAAGATTTTAAGTGCCAGTTAGGTATTTGGCTGCAAATTTTAAAAACACTTTTAAGGTAGAAATAGTTTTTTTAAAAGCTCAAATATAATTTTTTCAAAAGCTAAATTTTGGAGCTTTTTAGAAAAGCCCAACTTTTAGTTTTTTCGGGAAGCTATTTTTTAATTCACTTCGCGTCACTTACGTTTATAATCCTTGCTAAACAAAAACTTCAAAAATACCATCTTTTCTGCTTCAGCCGACTTTCGTTTTGTTTCATATGCTCATCAATCCCTCTCATCTTCTCATGTTAGTTCTTCTTCTTCGTCTTTTTATTTATTTAAAAAATCTCTTCTCAGAAAAGCTCTACTAATAAAAGCTCTACTGATAAAAGCTCAACCAAATGGACCCTAAATCTAAAAGTAATCTTGACCGTCCACTGCGGCCTTGACACCTAAATGTTGGGAGATCCCCATCGAGGGCAGTAGGTGGCGATGCATGATGTGACAGAGCCCAAATAGGGAGAAGCTTCCGGAATCGGCTTTCAAATAAACTTGCTCATCTCTCTAGAGGAAAATCTCTTATAAAGCGTCATTTCAAGTCTGTTTATATATCTGTTTGTGTATGCATTTGATATGATGATACTAGTGTTAATGATTGTATGCTGGTAATCTTCTTAATTATGGTGTTTATTTCTAGGGTTTTGTTCTCGTTTTCACTTTTAGGTTTCTAGCCTCCTGGTTCACCCTATCGAGACTTTTTTTGGTTTGGGACATCAGAAGATTGTGAAAAGAAAAAACTTATGTTTCCAAATTTTGAGTTCTCGCATTGCAATATGATAATTTTCTGAATTTTTGGTTTTTGTATTGGGGAGTTTACGACTTAAGTGCCCACTTCATGTTCAAGAATAGTTTCTGAGTGAGTGCAGTTTTATTGGGTTCGGGAGAAGTGGAATCTGCTCTGGTATCTTGCATCATTTTGTGATATAAAATCTGGAATACAAGAACCAGGAATTCTAACTTGGACTAGCTTATGATTTCCTTGGTCTATAATACTGATCTGATTACCTAATATCTTTGCTATGACAGGCCAGAAACAAAAATTAGAGACAGTGAGGTGTTTAATTAAGTACCTGTAAATGAATCATATCCTCATCATTCATAGTACATAAATTTAAAACATTAAATGGTTAATAAATCAATCATTCATTATTGATACACAAGTGTACAAACAAAGTCAAAAGTTCATCATTGTGTCTGCCCATAGTTAAGTACTTGTAAATGAATCATATCCTCATTATTCGTACATGTACATAAATTTAAAACATTAAATAGTTAATAAACCAACCATTCATCATTGATACACAAATGTACAAAAAAAGTCAAAAGTTCACCATATCATCATTCAACATCACAGGTAGGAGCAAAAATAGTTCAGTTAGAAGCATTGTTACCATCCTACATTACCATATAATAGTGTACCATAACATAAAAATTAAGAAATCAAACATAAACCATAACATACAAATTAAGAAATCAAACATAAAGTCAGAGTTCATCATCTAAGAGGCTCCGC
>JANZLH020000089.1:66816-77868 GCA_026770325.2 Erythroxylum fimbriatum | reverse complement strand
ATATAATTAATTAATTAGTTAATTACAATGTAATTAATTAAAATATTATTCATTAATTACTTAAAATATAACATCATGTGTATTATCAGATGAAAGTAAATTATATTAACTATGTTACTTGATTTTACTGTAACAATAAAATGGTGGATATTATGATTGTGTCGATAAATTACACAATATTTTGAACGATTAATCTATATTTTAAGGACATTATGTAACTAATGATATGTTGATGCAAGAAAATACTAGAGTTTTTTTTCTTCAAGAACTATTGAAAAGGAAAAATCGCAATATACTTGATTTTAAATATTTTGTCATTATAATTAGGGTGCACAAATTAAAAATAATTATTTAAACTATATTTAAAATTTGCTATAAAACAAATTTTTAACAAATTTTTATTTCTTAACATTTTTAATAAACCAACCACTATCAATGGTAATGGTATTCATTCTTTCATCTTAACCAACCATCATAATTATAATGATTATATTCATTTTCATTCCTCGCTATATTCATTCCTATTCTTATTCCCATTACCTTTTATGAGCCAAGCACCCTCTAGTAAGAATGTTATGTTGAGAAATAGGAAGATAAAAGAAATTTTTACACCTTTGGAGAAGACAACTGTAAGTGATATTGGCTATAAGAACCTCTAATTGATTGATGGTTTGATTTTTTGTAAAGTAATTTCTGAACCTGTCAAATTTTAGTTTATAAAAACATATAAACCGTTGAAAATTGGCAATCTCCAAAGATAAAGGTCCCAAAAATGCAAATGAGTGATAGATAACATTTCAAAGGGATTTTTTTTTATATGTATTTTGGGGAATGAGGGCACTGATTAATATAATCGGGATTAATATATATCGGAAATCGGAATTCTTTCATTAAACAAAAGTTACGACGGTCGTCTTGTGCATGGGAAAAAAGCTTACATGAAGATGGGGTTGGCCGAGTGGTGACACCGGCCCTCTTTTAATCCTATTTTATTATTATTTGTACAGTATAATCATTTTTTTTTTTTGAAAGTCAGTATAATCATTTTTTGTTTGACCCCTTGTGTGCTTACCCAGAGTCCAACATGAACACTTCCAGGCTCCAGGGTCCCCTGATGGCTATTGCTGCTGGCAGCTGCAAAAATCCTTGGGGAAATTTAGACCAATGAAGAAGCACAACAACAAAAACCAGTACAAAACAATAACAAGTATTAACTTTTGACCCCCCTAGTCCACGATTGTTTCTGGTTTCCCAAGTCCTATCTTTTCATTCTCACCACTTTGTTCTTTCTCTGATCTCTCTTCTTGCCATGTAAAGACGGAAAGGAGAGGGAGAGACACAGAGAAACGTAGTCGAAGAGTAGAGAGAAAGTATAATGGAAAACGTAGCATTGTGGCAAGTGTTGACTCTTTGTGGGATTGTGTCGTGGGTCGTTGGATCTTCGTGTCTCAATGTGACCAAAAATTTTAGATCTTTGTTTCAACCATGGGTGGCTCAATATGTCATCTCTGGCACCTCTTTAACCATTAAGATCCAGGTTTTCATGGGTTACAGAATTGTTCTTGGTTATTCAATTGTCTGCATCTATTTATTAATTCGTTTTGTTCCTTTATTTTGTTAGTTTTCTGGTATTTTGCAGAAATACCAGCATGGATTTTTGGATGCTCTATTCTCTGCTTTGTCGTGTATCGTTTCTGTACCCTTCTACACTGCTTTTCTTCCTTTGCTTTTCTGGGTACTCTCTCTCTCTCTCTCTCTCTCTCTCTCTCGCGATGATTTTGAAACTTGTGGTGGTTGGTCATACTCATCATCTGAATTCCAGTGGCTTTGGGTTATATTGTAGAGTGGGCATACCAAATTGGCTAGGCAAATGACCCTTTTAATGGCTTTCTGTGATTATGTAGGGAATTGCATAAAGGTACAGTTGCTTTCTTCCTGTCTTGATTCATATCATATCTGTGTATATTCTACCTTTCTAGAGGTGTATATTCTTTCTTTCTGGAGAAATAATGTCAAACTGTATTTTGTGCCTCACTGTTTTTTCTTCTTTTGTAGTATAGGACGTAGTATCAGCTCCTAGACCTAGTTGTCCTCCTGTTAGGAGGATAACCGCCACTAAGGATGAGGAAGACAATGCTTTAGAATATGGGTTGCCCTCTTCCCACACTCTTAACACAGTTTGCTTATCTGGGTATTCATCTTTCTTCTTGAAACCACAGCAATCTTTCAACTTGTATTGGAGGCAGATATTCTTGAGATGATACTAGGTTCGATTATGCCAATGTCTCAATGGGTAACACATGACTATGTTAGAAACGGTCATTACATGCCTAGAAATTTGAAATGAATGCATATATTTTGGAGTTCAGCTTCTTGCTTGTTGGTTTCTAACGTTATGCTTGTCAGTTGTTACCATGCTTGATTTACACTCATGTGCTGCATTGCTTCAAACTTGTATGCAAAAAAAGACATTTGGTTTTGCATGAATGCTTTGACATTTTATTTCACTTTTGTCACGGTCCTTTAACCTCTCTTTTAAATGGAAATGCGCCAGGTATCTTTTGCATTATGTCCTCTCTTATGCCAAAATACAGGACATCTCCTTGCAATTTGTTGGATTTACCATTGTTTGTTTGCTTGTGGGCTTTATTGGTTTAGGTAAGTGTAATTGTCTTCTGTAAGTTTTTGTCAGCCTCTATTGTTTTCTGCTGTTCTCAATCTGGACAATCTAACTTCTTTTGTTTGATAGGAAGAATTTACCTAGGTATGCACAGTTTAATCGACATCCTGGGTGGCCTGGCTATTGGATTGATCATTCTCTTTTTCTGGCTGACAGTCAATGAGTTCATTGACAGTTTCATTGTCTTCGGACAAAATGGTAAAGTAATTTCCACCTTAAGTATACAACATATTCGATTATAAGTATGTGGAAAAGATATAATGTTTTTTCCTTGTCAAACCATGCAATTAAGTTACTAATATTACTTAAAGGGAAACTTAAATAAGTTCATTAAGGTAGAAAGTGAAGACCAGTCATATTCTGACTGGTCTTATTCTGACTGGTCTTACTTGATAATTTGAATTTCTATATGCACATTTCCTCCTCTGAAAAGGAAAAGCATGTTTTCTATCCCAAATGTTTTTTGTATGCATATTAAAGTATCAAAGATAGTTGATACAAATCAAGTGGCTGAGCAAGTTGCAAAAATAGGATCAATGGGAGGGTGCCTGACAGTTAGACCAAGTTATTTACTTGTAGAAAAATAATACAGACTTGATCTTTATGAAAAATTTTATTAGGAGGACCTTGTTGAACCAAAATCAGGGTAGGATTGCCCAGGTAGCATTCCTCACAAAGTGGTCAGTGTTGTGCCTCCGAAGGTAGAAAATTTGCTATAAAAGCAAGCAATTTTGTTTTAGTGACAAACAGAATGGTTTTGTCAGCCACTCTTTCCATAAACAAGGGGGCATGAAATTATGTGGAAAAGGTAGAAAATGCCTAGAAAAACATTTGGGATCATTCCTCTTCCCTAAGAAAAATGGAGCTTCATGATATGCTTGAGAGTTGGTGTTCTGTCTGTAATTGTTGTGGGGTGGAGCTGCAAAGTACGATACATTAGTAACACGTATTTCTCAAATTGCTTATCTGGTTGAATAGCCCAAATGTGAGCATCATTTTTTGCCATTTTAGGTTCACATGGTTTTATATAAGGTCTGATCTAATTGAGCTTCTGGCCTGCAATATCAAATATCGAATTTACATAGGAGAATTCAGAATATGATATACATTATCTGATCTGCAGTTACTATATTCTGGGCTGCTCTTAGCGTCTTGTTGCTCTTTGCATATCCAACTCCTGAGCTACCAACGCCAAGCTTTGAGTATCACACAGCCTTCAATGGTGTTGCATTTGGCATAGTAAGCAGTTATTCATCAATTTGACATCAGAAATACTTGTCTTTGTACTATAAGAATTCCTTCCTCAGTCATTTTACGTTTCCTTTATCATATTGGAGCTAATTACCTTGTTCCAGAATATGTCAATGGCATGTAAATATGAAGAGAGAAAGCTATGTTGTCTGATATTTCAAACATGAATCAACGTAGTATTTGAGAAGTACTTAGGTCATGGTTAACAAACTAGTGGAGATTGATTTTCCGATGTTGTGCCCATAGATAATGATTTACTCTGGAAAGTGAGGTCATTATAGTAAATACCATTATCATTATGTATCCAGTTATAATGAAGAGGATAAAGGTAATAGTTGTACACACTAAAAGAGAATAGAAGAGAGGAAATTTTTTTATGATGTGAAATTGGAGATTCCACTACTGATTTGTCTTTAATCACAACATGAGTTTTGTTTGTGTTTTACATCACTTAAATATTGTTATAGAGAAACTTGAGATCTGGGGTACAATCCTTGACATGTGATCTCAAGAGGCAGACTATTGGGGTTCTGGAATATCATGTAATTGCCTGCAGAAACGATGGAGAAAATAACATAATTGTTGTAGGAAAATTGTCAATTATGATAAAATCTTCATTTTGAGCTTTTATTTCATGCTTTTTGACACCCAATACATCCGAGGGAGAGCAGTGTTGTTACAATTACAAATTCATTCACTAAATTTTATGAGGCTAATGTAGTGGATGAGAATTAGTGTTTGCTTTGACAACTCTCTATTTGGTTCCTAATAACTTAATTATTTTCTTTTACTTTTAGGACTTGAAACACTTTTTGATCTCAAGGATTGGTTGTGGTGATTATCTCATTAATATGTTATAAAGAGTAAATCTGCAATGTTGTTCAGGTGGCTGGGATCCAGCAAACCTTCCATCAATTCCACCATGAAGCTGTCCCCCGCATATTTACTCCGCAGCTGACATTCGGGGCATATTTTGGGAGAGTGCTTGTGGGGATACCAACTATTCTCATGGTGAAGTTCTGCAGCAAGGCTCTGGCTAAGCGAATTCTTCCTGTCATATCAAAACCCTTGGGAATACCAATAAAATCAACATGCTATGTCCCCATGCTAAATGCTAAAAAGTCGGATGAACCAGGTTACATCAACAAACTATACTTCTTCTCCCGCCCCCACACATTTGATGTAGACACAGGCATTAGATTCCTGCAGTATGCAGGCCTTGCCTGGTCAGTGGTAGACCTTGTACCATCCCTGTTTTCTTATCTAACATTGTAATGTTTGATGAGTACTGTTCTTCCTGTTGTTAAATCCTACCGTCCCATCAGCAGTAGGCATAATCCCCTCAAGTCTTCTTTTCCCTTTTCAGCATCTCTTCCCATGAGCTATCATTTTTCTATTTGTTGGAAAATAACTTGGTAGACAAGCAATTAATGTGAGAAACCATAGATTTTGATATCCATTATCGATTAGTCACTGTTGGATGTTGATATCCTAAATCCATTCAGTAATTTGAAGCCATTAAGATTTTATCCTCAATATCTCTTCAAATAAGGCGGCTAGATAAAGTAATGAAGAAGCCACCCTTATTGGACAAGTACTTGCAACTACTAGCTATAGGGTCATCAGATATTCGGTATTTGTACATATGCCAACAATTGCGTTAGAATGAATTACTGCAAGATTACATGCAATAACCTTCCAAATTCCCTTTTCCATAACAAAAAATTTTATGAAATTATTTCTCAGAGATGAATCATTTGGTTATATAAAAAGTAATAGTGAAATAATCTGTTTTCCAAACCTCGATCCTATGACATTGATAAATTCAAACGACTCTTCTACAAAAGTCCAAGGGAACAAAATGGCAAAGGATGGACCATTCATTTACCAACCCTGACAATCGTAATGACTGGTAAAGTAGAGTCTTAACGAAATCAAAGTCTATTAACGAATCTACTAAAATTGTACACTCTAATGACGATGGTCTCATCAGCTTTACCCAGTTCTCACAAAATGCACTGCCCAGTGAAGTTTCAACTAAAGGACCAAAAAAGAGGCATCCAGACTGTCAAATTATACATGCATTAGAATATGTAACCATTAACAAAAAGAAAGGTAGAAAAAAATACAAATTGAAAAAATCTAGTATAAGTCTTGCAACAAGGACAATTATACATCTCAACATGTGGAGTCGGGAATGGAGGACATCACACGGCAAATAGCTTGCTCATAGGAAGTAATCAGGTGTTCTACGAGTAACATCGGGTTCTCCTCTCCTAGGAGCTGGCTCAAACTGACAAGACACCAAAAACAACATTAGGTGACGCTACAATACATGTTATCAGATGGCAAGAAAAACTTCTCTTGTCATTTTTCTATGGCGTGAGAGAGAATGAATGAGCTACCTGGATGAAAGTATGGCCCTTGCAGTCATCAACTTCCAATATGGAGGCCATATTCCCACAGCGGTAGCAATAATTAGGAGCACTAAATATAGTCACCACCTTCTGTTCCTGCATCAAGGAAACACTTTGTGCGTTAACTAATTGTTTTACGGAATGTAAAAACCAGAGCAAAACTGATCAATCTCAAACAATAGCATTACATGTGCCCAATTAAATCCATCCATGACAAGCTGATGTGCTCTAGCAATCAACTTCAAACTGTTTGTGTGATTGAATTGCTCGGATATATCCTGCAGGACAGCAATGACGTTATGGAAATTAGTGAAGTCTGTTCTGGTCATCTGGGTCAGACCCTATGCAGAGGACCAACAAAACAAGTCCAGTTTGGTTTACCTGGCCAAAAGTATACCCAGCACCACGAGGTGATATGCCCCAACCACAGCGATCATCTGGGTCAGACCACAACAGATCACACATGGCTCCTTCGTGAGGAACCTCTTGAACACGATCAAAGCTCCTAATGTTATCAAGGGTTTCTATTGAGGGGGATAAACCGCCATGTAGACAAAATATTTCTGATTCAACCTGACAAACAGAATAATATATGTTAACTGAAAATAGTCTTTTGACCAAATTAAGGAAGAGAACTATAGAAGTGTTAAAAAAATTTTCATGCACAGCATAGAGACATCCAAACTTGTGTTAGTTGCAAAAGTCACCAGCAATTGTAGCAAGTCTTACTAACCAAGGCAGTTAATGGGAAACAGTCAAAGAGGTCAGTGAAGATTTTCCAAACATTTGCATTGCCATACCTGGAATAAATAATCAAAAGAAGATAACATCATAAATTCGTAAGAGAAGCTAAGAACACGTATAACTTCCATGTTTGTGGCAAAGTAGCCTTAATCATTCATATGGCTCTAGAAAGGCCACTTTGGGAGCTCAGCTTAGGTAGAAAACCTTCAATTTCCCTGTGAACACTTGTAACCAATGTAAGTTTTTGAAAATCAAACTTTGTCTTTTCAATCAGCCACCCTAGACTAGAGAAAAAATTTATCTGAGTCATAAGGATTTACTCAATTGCGATTCATGACAAAAGCAATTATGCACCACAACCGGAAGACATTTCTGAGCAAGATGATTGAAGTTGTCAAATATTAGAAAAATAAATTAGCAATTAGGATATGGTAGTTCTTTGGCATTCTCCTTTAACATTTAACCAGAACATTAACATCACAAGCCTCAAAAAAATTTTGACAACCAGACATAGAGATACATGACCAGCTTATAGACTGTAAGGCATTATTTACATTTTATAAAGGCTGTCCTAAAATGAACAAAGGACAAAAAGTGACTATTACTTAATACTATTGCAAAATTCATATTGGAAATAAGCAAATCCTCATCTTCAGAAAAGCAAAAGCTAAAGTCAGTATACCCAATGCAAAAATCATTCTTTCAGTTCTATGTACTTATGCAGGCTTGCTAATGAGTGTCGTCTTGAGTTCTTATATCACTGCATTTTCCATGAGTAGAACGTTCTAAATTTCTAATGGAAGTTGTTCATGGAAAACTCACTTTCGTAGGCATTCATCGTAAAAACCATACACCTGTGTTATCTGCCAGGAGAAAAGAAATAAAGGATGAAGCAATAGGAGGCTCAATCGTCGATCAACAAACTGCTATTCAACGTTAAGAAATGAAGTGCAAACTTTAACTAGCCAAAATCTAAGGGTGCATAATTTTATGTAAAACATCTAACGACTAAAAAGAAAAAAAGAAAAACCTCAAAATTTTAATTAGAGAAAATATGATTAAAAAATTAGCATTATGTAACATGACTGCTAACATTATTTGAGCTTTCTTTTCCACTAAAGTTTAATTACATGAATATATTATTCCTATGAAAACACTCAAATTAATATAAATGGTACAGAACAAATACTGGCCTCTTTGGTACGCCATTTCCACATATAAGTCTAAAATATATTTTTAAAGAAAGAAATGTGAGGCCACAGTAAGAAAAGTAAGGTACCTGACGACTTTCATGATTTCCTCTAAGAATGGTAATTCGATGTGGGTAACGCACTTTCAATGCTACTAAGAGCTGGATGAGACAATTTCATAATCACAAATATAAAAACTCATAAGTTGGAAATGTCTTGGGGAAGCATTAATCCAAATAAATATAGGAAAAAAATCTTTTGCAGAAATAAGTTGGAGAGAGCAAGAGTATTAGTAAACGAATATATCCATATTATATCAACCTGATGTCAAAATGAGCCATGGTGAAATTCAAGGGTTGGCTACTATGAAGGATGACCCAAGTATGAGTTTAATGCCCAACATTAAAGCATAAAGCACTTACTCCAGACCAACAATTTTGCTGTGCCACTAAAATATTTCAAGATCAGCCATATGAAGACGAGAAGGTGAAACAATAACTAATGTGAGAAAAAAGGAACGGCTAATTGATGACCAACCCAGCTTTACATAAAAACAATGCCACTAGTTAGAAAATGGTTGGCTTCTCCATTCTGGATAGCAGCAAAGAAGATTATATGCATCATATCATCTCTGCCACAAATTTTACAGATAATATATATAATAGAAAAGCAACTGATTAGACAAAAACATACCGAAACAGTTTCAACAGAGTAATAGCCACGATCAACATAATCTCCCATAAATAAGTAATTGGTATCCGGACACTGTGAATAAGATGTTAAAGAATGGTCACAAATTGCCAAATCCATAATAGGTGTCTGAATAAAGTATGCAATTAAATATAGAAATAATAATTCGATTGTTCTGCCTGCCTCTGTGTTTGAGAAATATAACTTGGTATCAAATGATCAACAGACTGAACATAATACAAACTTATCAAACATTACCAAAGAAAGCATTTTCATGCAGGATTTTACCATCCCATATGACATGAAGAAAACAAAATTAGAGTATTTTGACTCTGATGCATCAAAAAGGACACTCATTTGATCAGTGAGGGAAAAACGTGGAACACAAATATGACAGGTTGTTGCAGATGAAAATGAATATTCACATTCTTTCCTAATGAATATGAAATATTTAATTTCACGGTAGTGCAGCTAAATGAATGAACATAAGCAGTTTCCCTGACCATTTACTTGATTATACCTCAGAGGCACTTCAATCTTCAAAGAATTGGCAGGCTCAATAAAATATTCTAGACAAGCCCTCAGCTGAAACGGAAGAGTTAAAAATACAAAGCGGTCATGTTCAGAACTGATACCTTCCCTCCAATTTGAAAAAGCTCTGCAAGATCATGAAACTGCCCATGAATATCGCCACAGATTGTCACAGGGCTTTTCACAGGCTGTGATACAAAACAATTTAGTGATCAGTATTACTGAAATTATCCAGACAAGTCATCGACATTTCAAAAATCCATGAGCGGAGTACAAACCTAGCATTATCCACAAATATATTCCAGAATTAGAGTTTCAAAGATCAATCAAAACATCCAAGAAGTTAATAGTTCCAAAGATCATCGTTCCCTCAAATGAGGGTAAGAAGCTAGAAGTTAATAGTTTCAGAGATTATCATTTCCTCAAATGAAGGTAAGAAACTATACCTGCACGTTGCTTTCTTCCATCAGGATCTCCTTAGCCTTCTCACATAATGCTCTGACCTACATGTAAAAAAAATTACAAACCATAAGCCACATCATTCTAAATGCAAAGATTATGTGTTTGAGTGCAAACACACAACTGCGTCATTCTTAAAAATAGCACACACCTGCAATCACAAACAGGGAATATAAACATTGACAGAGAACATAACTTTAGAATATCCCTCATGATCAACTACTGATGATTACTTAAGACGCTAGATTTTCCATCACCGTTTTCCGCTCAAGCAAAGTCTAGATGATGCGAACAATAAGGACTTAAATGAATTGATGCCATATAAAAAGAATTACAATCAAATGCCTAAAACCAGAAAATTACGAACCTTTCCGAAATTCACTAAAAGATAATCAAAATAAAAACGTTAAAAAATTGAAGTCCCACGATTCATCCCCCTACATCTTTTAACAAATTGTGAAAAAAAAATAAAAGAAGTATAATCGATTATTATAATTCAATAAGCTGAACCAAATTAGCCCACAACAATAAGAATCAACCACACCGTTCCCATTGCCTATCCACAATTATCTGAAACCAAATACGGTAATAATCGGATCAAACCTGAGGCTCCGAGAGTGGCTTGCACTGCATGAGCTGGGCGATGTTTTCGTCGAGATCGATGGCTGAATCCGAAGATAACGAGCTCGCGCCCATCGTGATTGACGCTAGTCTACTCTCGAATTGAAGAGAATAATTGGATACGGGATTAGGGCCAACCCTAACCCTATAAGCGAATTGGGTGAGGTGTTCTTAGTGCTCTTCGCAGTTTGGCTTGTGCTGTGAAAGTGAGAAATGGAGAAAGCGCGTGACGAAGTGAGCGAGTGAGATAAGTTGGCTAAGAAAAAACTGGAGTTTTCGTTTTATTTTGAAAAAAGATTTATTTATGTCCTCGCACTTAAGTCCAGACCATTTTTGTCAAGTCACTCAAATTATAAAATTAAGGCTAAATTATAAAAATATCTCAAAATTTTCTCATCTTTTTAATATTAAATCAAATTTAAAGTAATCCTAAAATCAATATCACATATAAAGCACCAAATTTGATATT
>JANZLH020000089.1:56687-66775 GCA_026770325.2 Erythroxylum fimbriatum | reverse complement strand
CGATCTATATATTATGTTATACAATTTTTATCTTTATTTCAATCATATCTTAATAAATCATAAGAATATAAATTTGATATAATAAATAATTCTTTATTTTTATTAATATTATTTTCACATATTTTTATAAATTAAATTAAATTTAATTTCAACTCTTTATAATATTTTTCAAATGTATATATTAGAAAGTATATATATTATCAATATAAAATATAAAAATTTTAAAAAACATTAAATATGATTGTATTAAACTAACAAATTTAGTTATGTAATCTATAATCATTTTGTATTAGCCAAATGACATGAAAATTTATTTAATACATTCTTATTTATATTTTATTATTTATTAAATAAATTATAGAAAATTTTATCATATTTCTTTTTATGTATAGGTAATTATTGTTTTATATAGGATAAATTTTAAGTTCTTTCAATTTAGTCCTTTTTTAATTTAAAATTCTGATCAATATTTGCCTGGTATTTTGGTTACTAGTCGCTATTGATCAATAATTCTTTCAATATAAAACTTTTTTGTGCAATACCAGTTGGTATCGTATGATATGGTATTCTAAACAAAGGTTAAAATATCTAAACTTTTAATTTATTACAAAAATAACTCACGTTAAATTTCTCGTTAACATCACATTTTTATATTGGCCAAAAGGACTAAATGAACCCTAATGTTTACACTAATGTACAAAATGGATCCTAATGTTTCATGGTGTTCAAATTAAACTCTAACATTCTTAAAACGTTCAAAATGAACCATAACATTTTGAAAACATTCAGATTGAACCCTGACCACTAGCGGTATTAGGGTACTATTAGTTATTTGTTAATGTGGCAAAAAAATTGTTGACGTGTTTTTTTTAATCTTTTAGTTGTGGGACCCATCAGAAGCTAATTTGAATATTTTTTTGATGGAGTTGGGTCCTACCTCTAGCTTGAATGCAACATTTTGTGCGATATAATTGTTGAATTGGAGGTAGGTCCCACATCCAGTTAAATGTTGCGTTTTGGGCGGCTTATGAAGAGGAGGAGACGTTGCGATTTGTTGTTAAACGTAGTGTTCCTCGCTTAGCTTTGAAGTTAAATATAACATGGAGGTGCATCGTCTTGAACATCCAGTTAGACACTACGTTTGCTTCTTCCCTCTTCCTATATACATCCCTACTATGCCAAATCTCCCATCTTCTTCAATCATACAATCCTTCAAACAATTTCAGTTACAACGTAATTATTTGTTATTGTCGCACACACCAACGTTAGAAGCAAGTCAACTCACACACACTTTGGGTGTCTAAACAAAAAGTCGACATTTCATTATGGTAGGTCCATTATTGTTTGGGTTTTATGTTTTTAAATGTGTGGTCCCCTAAATCTACTTCTTTGTGTTCTTGTTTGTTTATGATTGTATGTTATGGTCCCCTAGGCTTGTTGAGTTGTTGGATGTTAGCTGTGGTTCCGTATGTATGCGAAGATTGAAAGTTGGTAGTGAATGTGTTGATGTTCTATGATACAGTTTCGCCTGTTTTCCACATTTCAGTCAAACTTTCACCCAACTAACTTGGAATAATAAATGTGGTCTATGGAAATTGATGATGTTATCAAGCCAATTTCTGCCTCTACACATATATTTAATCCATTGCTTACAAAATCATTAATCCAATTTCTCCTTTGTTAACTGCTTACAAAATCATATCTCCCTATTAATTACTTACAAAATAATTAATCCAATTTCAATTTTAATCCTTTAAAGTCAAAATTGATTACATAATAAGATTTTATAAGTTGCACCCTTAATTTTAGGTGATAAAACTGTAATTTACATATAATATACCTATATCTTAAAATTTAGATGTTCAATAATCTGAATGTTCAATTATAAAGTAAACATATTTGTAGAAGTTGTATGAGATGTATATTACACTAAGACATGAATATTTATTGCATTTCTCAACTATGTGAGCCTATCAATAAGAAATAGTATAATTAATAAGTTGCCACTTTGCATTGCGAGTTTTGAAGTTTATGAACACTCATAATTTAACCATATATTTTTAAGTTTTGACTTTAAGAGTTGACATGTTGTATGGAGTAGGTGTAATGTTTTATAGATGAGTAGAGAATATAAGTGTAGTTTGCGACAATTTATGATGCATAAGCTAATATTTTTTTTGAAATTATGCATAAGCTAATATTGACAATAAAAAGATGAATTAGAATGGAAATAAGTTGTTGATAATGTATTAGTATAATGTTACAATGCATGATTTATAGTATTTTAAATTTATTTATGATGCATGATTATTAGTTTAAGCTTATTGGGATTATTTTATCAAATTTGAAATGTTTAATTGCTTATGTTATCCTCTAATTGTATAATTATGCATGTAGTATTTATTATAGTGTTGATAATATCATATAAATCTATGCTTTTTGGCGACACACTAGTCTTTATATATTTGCTGTAAGTAGGTGTATGATGGCCGAATTTGGAAGCATAAAGTTATTTTATAGTGGAAAACTTGTTGTAAAGCCAGAGTTGAAATATGTTGATAGGGAATCAAGTATTTTTGATAAAGTAGACCTGGATTTTGTTACCTATAGGTAAGCCTGTGAGATAAGGAAAGAGTTAGGATACCTTTAAGTCGATAAGGCATATTACAAAGTACCCAGTTTTGAGTTTAGTGAGTCTTTGAGGTTGATTGAATTAAATGAAAGTTCTCTAAAGCTCATTAATTTGATGAAAATCCACCTAATGATTGATGTATATGTAACTTTAGAGTAAATCTACCTTCCATTTCTACACTTGTCAAATCCACAAACGGAGTACCATTATTGCATTGTTTTCAGATAAAATTATTAACAAAATGAAAAACGAGTGTTTAGAAAATACTGGGACATATTTTAATTTGCCATGCATACCTTATTTAATTCCTATAAAAGAAAAAGTGATTGGAGAATTAAAGGTTTCACAGTAAATTCTTCTCATAAAATGAATAATATGTTTTAGAAGGTCTTAAATATAAGTTAATATTAAGTAACTCAACCTTTACAATATACATTAATTATCACTCACGTATATGTATAAACAGAAACTATAAATAAAAACAAAAAAGTTAGATACGAATGAATTCCAAATATATTCAAAACTTACTGTAAGGAAAACATAAATAACAAATTCAGTTTAACAACCACCAGACCCAATGACTAAAGTACCTTATATCTCTCCATATTAAATTTAATAATAAAATTAAATAAACAAAATGATGTATTCTTGACAACAATGTCATATTATAAAGAATTCAAAAGAGGCAGACATCAAAATGACGCATTTACGAAAAGTTGGGTCTGCTGAGCCATTCCTAAAGAATTGCTTAAAAATAGAGATACAGAGAGAGGCAATGGTAATAAAAATAAGTGAGCTTAAGAATTGCTTAAAGACAGAGATGCAGAGAGAGAGAGAATGCTAATAAAAACAAGTAACAAAAAACAAACAAAACTTACTTAAGAAGATATTTGAAATTTGTCAAAAATATTATCTTTCTTCCCCTGTTGTGATCTTCTACTTCTTTACCAGCAAATTAAATTTGTAAAAATATGTTATTTATTCCCCTGCTGTGATCTACTTCTTTACCAATAAAGTTAATTTGCTTTGTGAGAAGGGAAAAAAAGTTTCAAAAATATGAAAATCAGATAACAAAGAAGCGCAGAAACAAACAAGTGAAATGGCTGGAAATCTTAGTTAAACATTGCTTTGGAAATGACAAACAATTATCGATTACAATCATCATCATTATGGTACTCTTATTTGTAATGAATATATTAATATTGTATTTTTTAATTTGATAATTTTCATTTTAATTCGTTAATGCACAAATAAATAAATATAAAAATTTTATCACTAATATCCACTCTTTTTTTACATTTATTTCTTAATTTCAATTATTACATTTTATGTTAATGTTACATTAGTAGTATAATTGTATTAATTAATTCAAAATAATGGTTGTTCTTCCATATAAATTGAAACTCACGGCACTGCACGACCGTGAGTTAGGCCGCACGGTCGTGCAGTAATTAAACGGTCGTGTAACATATAAACTTTAGTCTTTCTAAGATTCCTGCTCCATCTTTGTCCTAGAAAGAAATCATCCTAAATGTGATAATTTTATGTGGTTGAGATTAGGGGATCTGAATTAGGTTTTACAAGGTCTAGGAAGGGGGGCGAAGAGACTCATAGTGAGACAGTAAGAGGGCGACTTCTATATTGTTTACAAAGAAAATGATAGAGGATGTCAGCACTACCAATGCTTCATCATTATGCATGCTCCATCCTTCTCCCTAATTTTGTAATAAATTTACAAGGGTAGGAAGGAGGCGAAGAGAAGAGAGGGGGATTTCTGTAGTGATACGAAGAAGATTATAGAGTACATCGACTGGGTCAGCTTGGCTCATAAGCTACGCATGTTGGGAAGAGGAACAGAGTGTTTAAAATTTAAGAATAACAACGATGTTGTTAAGTTAGATAGAATAAGACAGGGTTACATTAGACAGAGGATCTGGACTCGATCACAAAAGCTATTTAGTACATTGAAGGCTGGCTAGTGGGTTAGTGTTATATGCACCTAAAATAACACAAACAAATTAGGGCTTTGTGTTTGAATTTGATTTTGCTTTGTCTTTTAATTATTATTTTTTAGAAAATTTATTTATATTAACATTCTATTTTTATCTTTTTATTATTTATAATTTATAATTTTTTAAAATCACAATTTATTTAAAAATAAAATAGATCACTAACATTTATAAAATGTGATCACTCCTTATGAATGTTATATTATGGAATTTAAGGGGTTCCATTCTTGAAAACTAAATCACATAAGGCATGATCTCGCTTTATGAGTTTTAGTATTCTATAATTTTAGATGACTCTTACCTTAACATGAGTTATGTAAGGCGTGATCATGCCTTATGAATTTTAGTAATCTAGAATTTTGGGGTTTTGATCTTGACATGGGTTTTTGATCTTGACAATTGAATTGCATAAGGGGTGATCTCACTTTATGAATTTTAGTATCCTGAAATTTTGGGACCCAATTCCCCCTTAAACCAATAAACTAACTTCTCAAGGATAAATAAATGAAAACTATATATAACTAAAACAGAGTTACTAAAATTATCATTTATTGGGTAGCCTCCTAAAATTGCAATCGTTTAATGTCGTTATGATTGATGGGAATTTTTTTTTCTCAATCTTCTACATAATGGGGAAATGCTAAATTAATATCTATCACACTTGAAACCATTTTATCCTTATAAAATGGTTTCAATCTATGTCTATTCACCTTAAAAATATTCCTGGTATCTAAAACTTTTATTTCCACTACACCTTAAAGAAATACAATAGTGATAACAAAAGGACCAAGCCGTTTAAAATGTAACTTACTTGGTATAAGCTTTAGTTTAGAATTATATAATAACACTTTTTGTCCCACCTCTATATGCTTCCTCAAGATCATATTATCATGGAACAATTTATTTTCCTCTAGCTCTTGTAATTGTAATTTCTTTGCCTCCCTAAATTGTTCCAAATCCATATTGCAATGTTGCGTTGTCCACTAAGCTTTATGTTCAATCTCCACTGATAAACGAAAAACTTTATTAAAAACCAATCAATAAGCAGACATTCATATCGGTCTTTTGTAGGTTTTATAGTACGCCCAAAGAGCATCTTCTAGATATAAGCTCCAATCGTATCATCTCTGATTAACCGTCTTTTCTAAAATAGAATTCACTTCTTTATTCTATACTTCTCCTTATCCATTCATTTGTGGATGGTAAGTGTTAGCTACTCAATGATGCACTCTATACTTCTTAAATAGAGTTGCCAATGCTCTGTTGTAAATTTGGCTTTCCCTAGTCACTAATAATGGCTCGTGGAGCTCCAGTTGTATTGAAAATATTAGACTTTATAAAACCTATAATAGATGTAAAATCAGCTGTCTTGGTAGCTTTTGCTACCACCTACTTCGAAACATAAATCAATCACCAAAAGTATGTAAGAGAAACCATGAGATGAAGGAAAATGGCCCATAAAGTGAGCACCACTTACATAATTATGATAAAAGCAAAGACAGAACGATGTTCATCCTCTTGTATACAACATTTAAGAATTTGATCAAAGTAGAACTTTCATAAGTGTGGTTCATACAAAATATAATATTTTGCTTCATTCGTTATCTCTTCCTTCCTAGAATTACTAATGTAATTAGGTAAAGTTCTAATAAATAAATAATTAATAAGGTTTGCATATCATGGAACCATACCATTCATTGGAATAATTGCTCATCAGGAAAGTCTTAGAAATAGGTGAAATATCTTCATCCCTTACCAACCTACTCAAATGGTTTGCTACCAAATTTTTTGCTCTTTTTCGATCCCTTATTATCAAATCAAACTTTTAAAGTAGAAAAATCCTTGCATCAACTTCGATTTATACTTTTTTTATGAAAATATATTTCATTGTTGTATGGCTAGGATACATAATAATTTTAGAGCCAAGCAAATAAGATCTAAATTTATCATTGCTAAAAGCTCCTTCTCAGTTGTAGAATAATTGCATTGTATAGCATCAATATTCTTGAATAATAATAGATACCATGACTTTGTTTCCCAATCCTTTTTTTCTAAAATAGCTCCCATTACATAATTGTAAGCATCGCATATGATCTCAAATAGTAATTCCCAATTTAATGGCTAAATAATAAGTGCGCTTGTCAATAATGCCTTAAGTTTGTCTAAAGCTTGTTAATAGTCCCTCCCAAATTCAAACAAAACAACATTTTATAGCAACTTTGATAATGGTATCGCAATCTTGGAAAACTCTTTAATAAACCTATGATAAAATCTTGTATGTCTAAGAAAAGATTGAACTTTCCTAACATTTGTGAGGTAAGGTAAGTTCAAAATTAAATCCTCTTTTTCTTTATCTACTTATATGGCCTTAGATGAAATTACATGTCCTAAAAGAAGCCTTCATCAACAATAAATGACATTTTTCATAATCAACACCAAATTTATTTTAATGCATCTTTTGAGAACCTTAGACAATGATTTAAACAATCTTCAAATGAATCTTTATAAACATTGATATCATCCATAAAACTTTGTATATCTTTGAAATATACGTAGAGCATTACAAAGATCGAAGGTCATTCATTTGAAGGCTTATGTTCCAAAAGGGAATGTAAAGGTAGTCTTTTCTTAATCTTCTTAAGGAATTGCTATTTGGTAATAACCTGAAAAACCATCCAAAAAGAAAAAACATGATTTACCCACAAGCCTAACATTTGATATATAAAGAATAATGAGAAAAGGTCCTTTCTAATGGTTAAGCTTCCTAAAGTCTATGTACATTTGCACCCATTATGTACCCTCTTTGTTAACAACTCATCATTCTAGTTTGGCATAATATGCACTATGCTCACCCATTCACTATTCGAGATTGGATAGATTATATCTGCATCCAAAAGTTTTAGAATCTCTTTCATCACCACATATTTGATTATTAGATTGAGTTTTTTTTTTGATCCTCTTATTGGCTTAGCATTTTCTTTTTTAAAAAATCATATGTATAAAGATTGTTGGGCTAATACCTTTTATGTTAGCTAAGGTCCAATCGATTGTAGTTTTGTACTCCCTAAGTAGAGCTACTAGCCTTTCCTTTTGTCGTTTAGTCAGCCTTTTTGGGATAATTGCAAGTAATGACTCTCCTTCACCTAAATAAATGTATTTTAGGTGGTTAAATAAGGCCTTCAATTCTATCTTCAGAGCCTATGAAATAGAAGGCAACATTTTCTTGTGAATTATAGTAATTTCAGTATTTAAAGTTTTCAAATCTATTAGCATCACTGATAATGATTCTACAACTTCATAAGTTTTATCAACTTCCTCATTCACTTCCAATTTAGTATTAAAATTTGACTCATCATCAACACTTTCTTCTTTAAATATATACTACACAATTAAATCCATAATAGCTATATGATAAAAAAAAGTGAAAATTGATAGGGTATTAAAAATATTAAATTTTTACTATCTTTTCATCAAACTCAATAGAAAGAGTAACCTCATCCACATCAATTTTTGTCTTAGCTATCTTCATGAACAAACTACCCATCAAAATCGAAGCTCAATGTTCTACATTTTTTACATCCATTTTTAAGATGTAAAAACCTACTGGAAATACCAAAACATTAACTTGGAATGAAACATTATCTATAACACTAATAGGACACACATAAGAACAAGTAGTTAGCTAAATAATCACATTAGTTTCTTGTAAAGAATTCAGATTTAAAGTTTGGTAAATTGAGTATGACATGACATTGATAAATGCACCTAAGTATAGCATGGAATGCTTAATATTCTTATCACCAATGATATAAGGAAGTGTAAACATACCTAGATCTTTGCATTTTCCTAGTAATTTACTATTTATCACAACTAATACATTCTTACCCAAAATTATTCTCTCCTTATCCTTCAACTTCCTTTTATTTCCTTATAGTTTGGAATTTGCTTGATGACTTATAGAAGTGGTATATTGATTTCTACATTCCTGAAGGTTTCTAAGATTTGTCTTTCATATTCTTCTTCTTTTGATTTAGCCAACCTGCAAGGAAAAGAAGGTATGCTTGCATTAGTCAACATCAATAAAGATAAATCATCTTTTACCTTTATTGATTCTTGAGTTAGATATTTTTTTCTCCTTTGTCATGATTTTCTATCTTTATCGGTAAGGAAGATCCATATTGAATTTCCTTCCTACTTCTCAATATCATTGCACTCACATTCTCCTTACACTTCCTTTTGTGAAGGTAATTTTCTTGATGTTTGCACATCTAATTTACTAATAGAGGTGACTAATTGAGTGATATGATTTCCTAAGTTATGAAGGCTTACTCTTGTTTCCTGTTGAAAATGTTAAGTATTAGTAGCAAGTGCCCTAACAATTTCATCTAAAAATATACCTGAATTTGAAGATTGAGATTAAGCATATATAAGTGCTTGAGGTTGTCTATTGAAATTATTAATTTGGTGTCCTTATTGCCCTCCTTAATTCCATATCTAAAATTCAGATGATCCCTTTATCTCGAATTATAATGATTAGAATAATACATATCTGTTAAGGTTGACTAGGAAATTCCATTAGGCCCCGTTTGGTTGGCACGGACTGTTGACTGGGAAAGTAATCTTTTTCCTAAAATTTAAATTATTACGTTTAGTTCATTTTTTTTAGTAGTTAGGAAAAGTAAAAACTTTTGTAATTTAGGGAAAGTAGTAGCACTTTCTCTGGATTCTAAATCCCAACACCCCCTTGGTATTTATATTACTTTCCTCGAGAATTTAATCTAAAAATTATACTGGCCAATTTAACCCTTCTTTCTCTCCCTATTCTCCAATAACTCTTTTATTAAAACACCACCTCCTCCTCTAATATTCTTATTCTACAACAACTCTTTTTTAAAAACATGACCATTCTTCAGATATTCTTCTTCTTCTGCCGTTAGTATGACTTTTGCTTTCTTCTTCTATTCAGATATTCTTCTCGTCCTTTTTTTATTGGACTCTTTAACTCTTTTCTCTTCTCAATCTATGGTTGTTGTTTACTAAGTATTGCAAAAGGGTAAAGTTCCCACCTTTTTACTTGTAGAATAGAAAATCTCTGGGTGTGTTTAGGGGTGTTCAAGAAAACCCGTGAACCTATGAACCGGACCTGAACCGCATGAATTGAACCTGTAAATAAGGTTAATCGAACCTGAGTTTAGGTTCGGTTCAAACCGAACCTGAAAAATTAGGTTCATGGTTCAGGTTCAGGTTTCTAACTTGCGATTTTAGGTTAACCGAACCTAAACAGCACCTATAGCAGTTAACCGAACCGAACCTGATTTATAGGTTTAGGTTTAAACCTGAACCTGAAACACCCAAAAAAATCTATCATAGATTTAGATATAATTTAAGAGGATATTAATAATAATAAATTCACTAGTATTTACTATATTAATTCTTGAGTGAAAAAA
>JANZLH020000089.1:17907-29970 GCA_026770325.2 Erythroxylum fimbriatum | reverse complement strand
ACCAAACACTTTGTTTCTTGATTTTTCAAAAATCACATAATTGGCCTCAAATTCAAATATAAACGCATTACCCACCTGAATTTCCTTAAGCTTTATCCTCGGAACAATGACCTTTCTTTTACCTTCCTCTTCTCTACTTCCAATAGCTTCTCTAAACCTTTATCAAGCATAAAAAAAATCCCAATTACTAAGAGATACACATGCTGAAATTTTGAAAGTATGGAAACATTTGACTTTAACCTTACATAAACTCACTTATACCTTTCCTATACTATAACAACCATAACCTCTCCTCAAACCTAGTCAACCTTGTCGGAAATCCCACCTTATAAACACCCACAACAAGCTGATTTTTCTCTTCATATTTTTAAAATTCTTCTTCTTTCTTTTACTCAAAGCAACATCTTACACCTTCCTTTCTACGTAAGATGGGCCAAACCTCTAACACACATCATGAATTAACCAAAGCTGGAAATTTTAAAAGAATGTAACAACTTCCATTTAAACTTACATAATCTTCCCTTTTCTTCATAGCCACTCTTCTAACCATCATGCTTAAGCAAAAAGGCAAAACTCTCACAGAAACCATGAATTAACAATGCTGGAACTTTTCAAAAAAAATGGAAAACTTGGCTTAAAAACTATCCAACTTAACCTAGCTTTACCTATACCTTAATTAAGCTTTTTAAACCCAAAACCCATCAAGAAACTTAAACAAATTTCGACATTTCTCATACCTACTAAAATCAGATTTTTGCTTCCATAAAATCAGAATTTTCTTATTCCCTCTCCAAGAATTCTTCCAATCACCATTGTTAAGCATGAAATACAAAACTCTACCCCAAAGCCATGAATTAACCAAATAATACCAATGCTAAAATTTTCCCAAGAATGGAAAACTTAGCTTAAAACCTATCTAACTTTACCAACACCTTTTTCTAAGCTATTCCAACCATAACTTCTATCAATTTCATCCATACTTTTTGAAAATCCCTACAAAACAATGCTGGAAAATTTTTTATGAAAAGGAAAAACATGAAATCAATCCACCATCACCTTACCCATACCTTATCTTAACTATTAACATCAAAACCCAACTCAAATAATCAATAAAAATTCGAATATAAAATCCACAACAAATCAGATTTTTCTTCCACTTTCAATACTCTTCTTCTTTCTCTTCTTTCTTCATACATCAATCTTCAAAACACCATTTAAGCAAAACTCTAACACTAAAATCATAAAGATATTAATGCTGGAATTTTTTTGTAGGAATTGAAAAACTTGAAAATCAACCTACCTTATCTTACCCATACATTAACTAACCCATTATCATCAAAACCCATCTAAATAAGCAAAGATAAGCAACAAAATTCGAAAATCCTAAACCCTAGGGCCATGAACGAATCTGATTTTTTTCAAAGCCACCAACTCTTCTTCTTTTCTTGTTTTTTCTTCATTAACTCTTCCAACCATCAAGGTAAGTATGAACGAAATAAAAATCCTACTTTAAACACTATAAAAATTCGAACCCTTACCTTAGGGAGTAACCCACGAAATTTCTGTTTTGCTTCATCCATTCTTCCACTTCTTCTTTCTTCTTCAAGCCACTCATAGCATCACTTTTCTCAAGCAAAAGAACAACAAAACCCAACTCTTCTTCCTTTTCTTGCATAGTCGAAACACACCCTCTTCCCCTCTTCTTGATATTTTCGGTGGGTTCATGACAAAGGCTTAAAGAAAATAACTTAAACCTACCTCTTCTCTTCTCTTCTCTAGCTAGCTTCGTGAGTCTCCTCTTGCTTTCTCTTCTTTGGAAACTTTCGAAACTATCTTCTCCTTGGATTGAAAATAACGAGCTTCCTTCTTTTCCTTTTTGTGGGAGACGTGAGTTTCTTCTTTTTCCAAGCTAACCAATATGTTTCTTACACTTAAACTCACGACACCTCACCCAAGCTCTAGAAGTTTCATGTAAGACTTCTCATTTAATTCACTTAACTAATAGCTAACATGTCATGGGCCTCCTTTCTTTTAATTCACGACAACCCCATCCTACTTCCCTTTTGATTTAATCCTTTCTACTTTTATTGCTCATTTAATTGCCACCTCACACACCCATACGACACTCTCCTTTCATTAGCTTCTCTTCATTTTGTTTCTCCTTTCTTTTGTTTTCTCATTTAGGTTTACCCTAATGAACCCTAGAAACCCTAGCCCAATGCTTCATCTTTCTCTTTAATGTTTTCCTTTACACCTTCATGTCATTCACTTTAAAACCCTAATCCTCATATTTCGTGGGCCAAGCCCAATGCTTCTTTTCTCCTTCATTTTGCTTACTTAACTATCTTATTCTTTCATCTCATATTTAACCTAATGCTTAAGCCCAAAACTACAAGCCCAAATGCCATCTTTCATTTTGTTTCCTTAATTCTCATTTAATTGCACATGACATGGACCCAATTCATTTAACTACTAAAAAGAAAACTAGCCCACTTAATTTCCTTTACTTCTTATTTCATTTCAACCTAAATGGGCTTTGGGCTTCTTTTATTCTAATGCCCTAAACTAAATCAAACCTAAGCTAATATCATCCTTAAATTGTAACTCAAATGGACCCTAGCCTTGGGCTTCCTTTCTTCTTTATTTAAATTCCATTGAAAGGGCTAAAAGCCCATTTGTTTTTCCTTAAGCCTTATAACCTTATACCAACTTCCAATTGGGCTCTTATACTACCTTATTCTATTTAAAATTCTAACAACTTAACAAACTCTAATGTAAGCTATTCCCTCCATTTAATCCTTAACCTAAATCATTTCATATAATTTCTTTTAATAATCACAATATATCACAAATAATAATTTATCAAATTTCACTAAATCCCTTCATTTAATATTTCTTAACATAAGCAATTAAACTCCTCAATTTGCATTCTAACCATATGAAAAAGTATCAAACTAAAACCTCAAAATAATTTAAACATGCCTCAAAATAATTGCCACATGCTTAATGCGAATCGGGGCCCAACAAGACATCTTTAATGATATCCACATGAAGAGCAAAGCCTGAAACCTCTTAGGAAGAATGGTTAAAACTCACACAAAGTGCTAGCTTTGATGTATCTTCTTGAGAGAATAGTTTTGAGAATAATTGTGTGTAAGATGAATTTTTCAAATTTCTCACTAGTTTTCTTATAATACTATGCACAGAAATGAGTGAATTTCTGCCAACTTTTGGCCTCCTCTAAGCCCCATCATTAATGCCTCTTAATTTGTCTTGAAACATTTGTTGGAAATTTGGAAATTTTCCAGGCTGGCAGCCATGCAACACCTGCTTTCTTTCATTCCTTTGCAACTTGTCTTATCACGATCATGTCTCGATATAATCCTAAAACATTCTCTCATATCTTGAATCACTATCCAAACCCATTTTACTTATTCTTCGCATCTTCAATGCATGTGACCCATTAGGTTCCCGGTTATGTTGGTCACTTGAATTAATACTTAATTCAAGCAAGTCATGAGCGGTGCCTAACAACACATCATGACCCCCAATTGACCAGAAGTTAGTGGTTTGACTACGAACCCTTCCATAAAAAATGTTCCCGTGCAATTCATCCTTTCACCATCTATACTACACTTGGTTCAGAGCATCGTTAAAATGTCAACTCCCACTAGACTGACTACGTCACATCTAACCCAAATGATGTTAGTTCTTGTCCCCAAAGCTCATTACTCAATTGGATATGTCATTGAAGACTATCTTCATGACATTTCCACTCTGGTTAGAGATTCCTGAGTAATGACTCCGATAAGAGACCATGGGTATCATCTCCTTCTATTAGGAGTGGTGAATCCTTTATTAGCTACTCAATTACCTTCGAATGCCTCAATTTGTACCCATTCACCATCTTATAAGCAACCTCTTAGAGACAATGAAGAATGGAGCCAAAGTATAGGATAAGTATCCAAGATACCCTTGAGTACTTTAAGTAAAGGATATTTGCACTATTGCTATGATGGGACTATCATTGACACTAGAATAGATTATCCATACGATTGTCTCATGGCAGGTCATTCAATGTACTTACTACTCTTAGTAAGCATCTGCGTGTTAACTCTAAACAACTTATGCTTACAACTTATGAGATCCACTACTTGATCTAATCAAGAAGTATAACATATGCAAGTTTGTTCGAATTAATAATGTCCCGTCTAATTAATCCTATCACTATGGATAATTTAGATATGAACATAATTACACATGATAGGAATCTCATTATCATGATCTCTTCATGATTTCCTTCATGCTATGTAATGTATCAAGGACTTCGTTAATTTGATTTAAGATCATTATCAATTCATAAAGAACATGAACATCAAATTAACAAAAATGGCTTTTATTAATCATAAAAATTTGTACAATAAGTGCTAAAGGCGATTGCCTTTAGATTAGTTCTCTAACAGGTTGGAGAAGGGGTGAAAAGATGTTAGGAAAACTAGAAATATTCTTCTCTTCACTAGACAGTCACAATACACATCTCTCTTCGAAACATTGAGAGGGAGGTGATGTTGGTAGAGGTTGAAGGAGTTCCAACATATCTAACTGATTTTTATCTAACTTCTTTTATTTTGAATTATACATTTTTGGCTTGATTCCTACAAAAGAAGTAGTTTAGATCAGGTCCAAAAATGGGTATGCCACCTCATCTTTTTTTAATTAGTTTATTAATATTTTCATTTAATAAATCTATTATTCCATCATTATTTTAGGTGACACTAATAGAAGGAATTTTGAAATTATGGACTTTTTCCTAATGACTCAAAATTTAAGGCAATTTTTAAAAAAGTTTTATATGTGCCTTTAACTCTTTTTATTACATTCAAAGTTGATGCAAACACATTAGGTTAAAAACCTTAAAACTCACAAAAGAAAATGAAGCTAATATAGGCAATTCAAAATCTAAAAGTCTAGACCTTTTTATTATGAAAATGCAATTACTAAGTTCATAAGTGATTTTTTGAATGTTATGGACAAGAAATTCGTTGACAAATCTTGAAGTTCAATGAAGAATAAGGCTATATTACTCATCATTCTTATTAGAAGTAATTTTAATGAAATTTGTCACTCATGTGGGGTGAAAATCAAACATTTGAATTGGAACACTAACTTTTAGTTTAATCATGACACTAACTTGTTAGTGTACTATTTATATTTCTTTTAAAACTCTAGTAGAATTCTTTAATTAGGAATTTGGTAGAATATTTCAGTTAAACCCTACTTAATGAGAATTTCTACTATTATAAGGAAAACATCACCATTAGGAATTGGTGTAACTATTTTCGCCACCCTTAACCTCAATCTCCGTTAATGAATGACTAGTAGAATTTGACAAAATGACCATGTATTAGAATTACAAAAGTTGACAAAATGTTGTAACTTTTCTCGTCTCCGTTAGTCGTCCATTAACAGAGATTAACGTCAGAAGTATTAGTTAAAGTTTTTCAATCACAGGAGTAAACGGATATTCTGTCCATTCTCATAATATCTGTTTTATCGTATTAAATCTTAGTTATTTATTTATATAAATAAATTTAATAAAATAAAATAAAAATAAACAAAATAGACCCAATAAAAAACCCGGGTATGAAATAAATGATAGTTTGTAGATTACGAGGGTCGAAATTATAAAATTCTCATCTTTTTCTTTAAATTTCTTTTCCGAAAATTTATTAATAGCAAAACTAGTTAAGCCAACTATTACAATTCATTAAATTAGAAGAATAATATTAAGGTTAGAACTGAAATAGGATTTGTTGAAGCAAAAGCAAAGCAAACAGCAAACACTTTCAACGCCACTCCCTTGATTCCTACGGTCCACGCTCTCTCTCTCTCTTGAAAGTCTTTTTAAGTAAGAAGAAGAGAATTGATATTTACTTCTCTCTCTTCTGCTCTTGTTTATCGTATCTAAAAACCGATGCTTTAGCTTCGTGTCCGATCCCGAATGTTTAGCTAGGGTTTCCTTTTTACCATTATCATCCCTCAGGTTTCTCTCTTTTTCTTCTCTCTCTGTCTTTATGTGTATCATATATGCGTATGTTCGTATATGCTGGAATGTTATCTGTGCTTCAAGGTAACCTATTGTTTGCCAATTGTTCTTTCTAAAATTTTTTGAGGACTTTTAGCTGAACTTTTTTTTTGTTTTTGCTATGAGATTAGTGATTCTAGCTCGTCCATTGCATCCTTTTTACAATTTCATTTTTGCATCATTTTTGGCTTGGTTTTATCAAGATGTTACATTTCGATTGTTTCTAGTCAAACTAAAGTCTTTTTATTTGTTTTATGGGTTCTTCAGGTGGGTAGTTCAATGTGCATTTGGGTTTTGTGCTATCTATTCTTTTGCTGATTTTAGCCGTAATTCATTAGTTTTAGGCCTGATTTGGCTTCCGTTGTAGGTTGTTGAGCAGGAGTTTTGATCTGTGAATTGAATAGAGCAAAGCTGCAATTGGTTTCACATTGGCGTTGGAGCACTTGTATCCTTTGGAATTTTTCTGACTCCAGTTTATAGATTTACATTGTGGAATCGAATTATGAGAACTTCATGGGCAGATTCTGTGGAAAACTCTGCATCTGAGAATGCGGCCTCGGGTAATAATGGCACACAGCGTCCAACTCGTCCTACTTATGTTCCTCCACACCTCCGTAACCGTCAACCTTCATCTGATCCTCCCACATCATCACCTGCTGTTCCTTTGCTGAGCAATGATCGGTTAGGTTATAGTGGCCCTCAAGGTGGTTCCCGTTGGGGTGCTGGCACTAAACCTGATTTTGGACGTCAAGGATCTGGTTACAGTGGTCGAGCTGGTGGTGGTAGTTGGAATAATAGAAGTGGTGGCTGGAACTGTGGGAAAGAACGAGAAGTTAATCCATTTACTGAAGACAAAGATGTGGAGCCCGCATTTGCTGACCAAGAAAATACTGGCATTAATTTTGATGCGTATGAGGATATACCAGTTGAGACAAATGGGGACAATATTCCACCACCTGTTAATACCTTTGCAGAAATAGATTTAGGTGAGGAAATGAATCACAATATTAGGAGGTGCAAGTATGTGAAGCCAACTCCAGTTCAGCGTTATGCAATCCCAATATTGCTTGGACGGCGGGACTTGATGGCCTGTGCCCAGACAGGATCTGGGAAGACAGCTGCTTTTTGCTTTCCAATTATCAGTGGAATTATGAGGGAGCAATATGGCCAGAGACCACGTGAAGCAAGAACTGTCTATCCACTTGCTCTAATTCTTTCTCCTACAAGAGAGCTCTCTTCTCAGGTGTGTTTTACTTCAAACTATTATATTACTTGTCTGGTATATATATATATTTTTATTTAACCAGCACTATGAACTTCCTTGCAATGTGATTGTAGATACATGATGAAGCTAGAAAATTTTCGTATCAAACCGGCGTCAAGGTGGCAGTTGCCTATGGAGGGGCACCGATCAACCAACAGGTTTAGTTCACTTTTTGTAGTCTTTCAGTGTTTGTACAGATATTTGGCAGTTATTTGATTGTTATCTCGTCACCACTCTTCACATTCCCATCACACGTTTTATTATAGATGTATATGATAAATGAAGTGTCCACTATGAAGATCTGCTTTCAGGGAAGGGGTTTCTGGAGCATATATTGTTTGTATATCTATGTATATCTGCTTGCATTGGACTAACAAGGGATGCTATAGGTTTAATTAATTTTGCACATTGTTCCTTTTTCCTTCTAATTCAATGTATTTACATCAATTTGTTTCTTTTTGGCTCTTTACCAGCTGATATGGATGCATTAATCAGCTCATTTGACAGAAACTACCAAGCTACCCTAGTCCTTTTCTTTCTACATTCTATTGATGGCTTTAGTATTATTGAGAGTATTAGTTTGTATAATATGCATATGGTGTAAGGACCTATTTGTAATTACCTCTTGTTCTACCCTCTTATATATGTAATATATTCATGGCGTATAATGTTTAGCTTATTCATGAACTTTCACAAATATCATTATGGCATGTTTTCATTCTACAGAAGTCAAATGCTACCCTCATTGACTCTTCTGAGGATTCATAACCAAATTCTGTTCACTTTCTTTTGATAATTATTTGTGTTTTGTAGCTTTAATTTTTTAAGTTATTTCCATGCAAGCTGTTTTTGCCTACTGCAACGGTTGAGTAGTTCTTTATTACATGGTCAGTTGAGGGAACTTGAAAGAGGAGTTGATATTCTTGTGGCGACACCAGGACGATTGGTGGATTTGCTGGAGAGGGCTAGAGTGTCATTGCAGTTGATAAAATATTTGGCACTTGATGAGGCAGATAGAATGTTGGATATGGGTTTTGAACCTCAGATTAGAACGATAGTAGAACAGATGGACATGCCCCCTGCAGGGAGGAGACAAACTATGCTGTTTAGTGCCACTTTTCCAAGAGAAATACAGGTCTATATAAGTTTTTGTATTATTCCTGTTGTTTTGCAGTTAATATTCTTATTTCCAATCTGTGGCCTTTGCAATTGAATTCATTAACGCCTTCTGCTTTATATCTCTATCATGTGGCTGATAATGTTATGTATCTGAGGTTTTTGAAGTTGTCATGGGCTATAATACATTTTATTGCTATAATAACACTAATTGTTATTGGATGTAAATTGGCCGTAAATTGTACTACTGGCTATTTCTTGTTTTTGGAAATTAACAGTTACATTCTTCGAGTAATCATATACACTCTTGCTCGTCACCATTTCTTCATCCAGGAGTGGTAACTTGGCTCTATTGAAGAGTTGCATTTGAAATTGTATATGATAATCTTACACCATTATGCTTGACCTGCAGAGACTTGCATCTGATTTTCTCTCAAATTACATATTTTTGGCTGTTGGAAGAGTTGGTTCAAGTACTGATTTAATTCTTCAAAGAGTTGAATATGTTCATGAGTCTGACAAGAGAAGCCATCTCATGGACCTTCTTCATGCGCAGAGAGAAACTGAACCTAATGGGAAGGTAACAAGAATAACTTTTCTTGATCTTGCTATGTTATCGGAGGCCTTGAGCAGTCAGCCTTCAAGATGGTTTCTTTACATGGTTCAGCCGCCCCAGTTTTATTGCCCTTTGATTTCCAACTTGATCTTAGAGTTGATATCATGTGTTTTTTAAAAATTATTATGCTGTTAAAGGGTGGAAAAATAAAGGAGTAAAATATTGTTAATGCTTAAACGATCAGAGTGAATAAGGGATAAAAATGTGGTCAGGAGGTTATGGACAGGGGTGATAGTAAACGAGAGATGTGTGGATATTGTTGGAAGTATCTTTTGATGGGTCTATCTTAATATCTATATACCAACAATATCTTCTTTTTGAGTTTGCAGCAAACTTTGACATTAGTTTTTGTGGAGACAAAGAAGGGAGCTGACTCGTTGGAGAATTGGTTGTATATTAATGGGTTTCCTGCAACAACAATTCATGGCGATAGAACGCAGCAGGTCAGTGATGATTGAATTTCTTAACATCGAAGTATGCCATTCATTCTACATGTTCTTTGATATGGTATCCTGCATCTTTATTGAGCTTAAGTGGGGGGTCTTATGATGGGATTTCTTTGCGTCTCGTGGGTCTAATCATATGCACCGAGTTTATTGCAAGGGGAAAAATGGTGACTAGTCTGTGTTATTGCACAATAAATTGACGTGATGTAAAACATAGAAAATGAAAATGTTGCTTTGCCTGATCTTAATAGTTTCTTAATTCCTGTAGTTTTTCCCATATGCTTGTTCTGAATTTTTTTGTTGCCATAACTTCTTTTCGACAGGATTAAGTTACTGTATATATATGTTCTTATTTTTTTTGAAATTTTTTTATAATTTATTGAGGAATTGGATTGGAAGAAGCTCTCATGTTTGGTTCTGTAGTAGAGATGGAACGGAAAAAGAACAATCAACTATAGCTCAGTGACCTTAACTCATGGGTGGTTACTTACTGTTTCAAGTTTGCATGCAGGAAAGAGAAATGGCTCTGAGATCATTTAAGAGTGGGAGGACGCCGATTTTAGTAGCTACAGATGTTGCAGCTCGTGGTCTTGATATTCCTCGTGTGGCTCATGTGGTTAATTTTGATCTACCCAACGACATTGATGATTATGTTCATAGGATAGGACGAACAGGGCGTGCTGGGAAGACAGGGCTGGCGACAGCTTTCTTTAATGAGAACAACATGTCATTGGCAAGGTCTCTAGCTGACCTAATGCAAGAAGCAAATCAGGAAGTACCTGCTTGGCTAACTCATTTTGCTTCACGTGCTTCATATAGTGGAGGTAAGAATAGGCGGTCTTATGGAAGCCGCTTTGGTGGTAGTGATTTTAGAAGGGAGCGTTCTTTTAGTAAGGGAATGGATCAGTATGGTGGTGGCAATTTTACCGGTGGATATGGTGTAACTAGTAGTTACGGTGTTCCTAGCGTATATGGAGGGTACAGTCAAGGAGTGCCTAGCGCATGGGATTAGCATTCCACAAAATCATGAATTCAGTTCATGTGTATAAAATTTTTCCCAGTAAATTTGAAAATTTGATTTCTGATTCCATATTTTGGAGTTTCTCTTTAGTTTGGTTATACCGCTGAAAAAATGTATTCGATTTCTGTTTTTTTTAATTGTGAAAAAGATTAAATCCAAGTGAATGAATAAATTAGGAGTTTGCGCAATGAGGCTTGACGATTGCGAAGCCTTAATGTTTTTTTTTTTTATGAAAGGGAAAATACTACAACAAAATACCCGACAGATTACAAACTAAGTCTTGGGAAATAGTCTTTCAACATATTCTCGAGTAGGATACGTTGGTATCCGATAGGTGTAGTATCAAAATATGTTATATCAATGATCGGCCTGAGTGGCAAGTCAGTCTATACACCTGTTGCTCTCTCGGTAGACATGTCGATGAGCAACAGTTCAATTCCGTGTGAATAGTTTGTGGTACCCGTTATGATGAGGTTGAGCACCATGGAGCGGGTGTTCGAGGAAGAGGGGATCTTGTGAATCGCGAGTGAATCCACTTTCAGTTCTAATCGACAGAAGCCTAGTCTCCAGGCAAGCGAGAGTCCGGTGAAAACTCCCCAGAGTTCGGTAGATAACGGAGCGTACCATCCTAGGTTCTGGGTGAAACCTCCAAGCCAAGTACCGTGGCTGTTGCGTATGAAGCCTCCTGCTGTAGCCAAGAATTGGGAGTGATTGCTTGCTCATCAGTGTTTAACTTGACCCAACCAGGGGGTGGTTTGCTCCACCCGATGAGTTGCTCTTGTCTGGGGTAGTATCCGGGATCAACACTTCTTCACCACATGGTAGACTTATGGATTTGATCTGCATAAGACAAAACAAGAAAAGTAGGTGAGGATGGCCAATTGAAATGCTCATCAAAAAGTGACAGATTTCTCCATGTCCAGAGGAACCAGCATGTCGTTCCAAAAATAAACGCTCAGTCATGGCCCAGAGCTCGCCGGTGCTGTTGGAGGTTTATGAGGAGCCAATCTCTAAGTGGGATAGAGAAGAAGTCGAAAGCGGCGAGGAATGTCGATAAAGAGTTTAACACTTGGCGAGCCTTGGTGTAGTCTCTAACAACGTGTATAGATGATTCCTCAAGGATACACTAACGACAAGTGTTATTAGTAGTGAGTTGCTTGCGGACGCATTGTTAGTTTGTGAGTAAGCGGTCTTGCGCGAGAAGCCAAAGGAACGAGCGGATTCGCTGCGGTCCCGACCACTGTCAGATTGCCTTCCAGACCCCATGAGTCGGCTTGTCGTCGTGGCCCATAAGCATGGAATAAGTTAATGCTATGGTGAAGAGACCTTGGTCTGAAGCTCTCCATACCAATTGGCATTGGAAGCCAATTAATCGACAAATTGGCATTGGAAGCCAAGATTGGAATGCTTCCTAGTTCCAGTTTCCAGAAGCCGCCACAAAATGGTGAACACTAAGGTTAAGAGTTGACTCGGGGATTGGGTGAGTAGTGTGGGAAATAAGCGATCCTACTCCTG
>JANZLH020000088.1:1145719-1157792 GCA_026770325.2 Erythroxylum fimbriatum | reverse complement strand
TTTGAACACATGACTTACCTTGGATCTTCAACTAAACAAGGAGTTTCTTGGTTCAAAATGTAGCTTAGCTCTTCCTCTACCCTTTTTCCTCTTGAACTTTCTTCAAACAACTTCTTAATCTCTTGGAAACTCAAGACCTAGCCAAGCTTTTCTTTTTCTTCTCTTCTTCTTTCCTCCCTCACGAATTCTCTCTCTCTTTCTTCTCTCAATTTCGTTACTCTCTTCTCACTTGCAAGACAACTCTTTTCTTCTTCTTCTTTTATACTTCTATTTAAACTTAAGCCCAAAGCCCAAATCCACTTACTTCCCTTTCCTTCTTATTCTTCCTCTCTTCTCAAATCACTTAAGTCCAAGGCCCAAAGCCCACTTGATCTTTTAACTTAAAACTTCTTCCTCTTACAACTTAAGCCCATTCAAGCCTCAAGCCCACTTCTTTTAAACTTAAACCCAACTAACACATTTAATCTCATTTACTCTTAACACCTAACTCATTTAATTCCCTTTTTAATTCATGCTACCTACCTCAATTTATATCATATACTAATTAATGCCAACTTAATTTAATCTATGAATGCTCTAATTTCCCTTAATCATGCTTAATAACATAAAAAAAATTTTGGGGCTAACAAAAACAAATCAAATTTTATGAATTAATACATCATAAGATTTCAATTTTTTGAACAAAGTGTAGAAAATTAATCAAGTAGGGTTGTGGGCAAAAGAAAAAAGTATAAGAGAGAAAAGAAAACAACTATTAATGGTATTGGGCTTCGCCCGAGCTTTGACTAAGTAAGGATTGATTGGGTCTAGGCCCGATGTATTCCCTTTTTTAATTTAAAAAGTAAATAAATTTTAACCAAAAGGATAGTTTAAAAATTTTATAACAAACTTTGTTATCCTAAAACTTATTTTCATAAAAAAAAAGTTAGTATGTGTTATTTTATATAAAAAAAAGTGTTCTTGTATCTCATTAATTTTTCTAACGAAGTCTAATATTGTAAGCCTTAAGTTCAATTTTTAAACATGGTCTATTCCAAATTTCTTATTTTTGGTTCAATTATCTCATATCTAATAAAGAATCTATATTTATTTTATTTTTATTAAATTAATATTATTAAGTTCATTGTCTTACTTTGGATACAAAAATAATAAAAATATATTTGCCTAATTTTTTTTAAATTATTTTCGCTTGAAATGATTATCTCTTTTTTACTAGCTATTATTTTCTTATTTAAGTCTAGCAATAACATGGTGCTTGATTCATTCAAAATATGAAGGAATAATATCGTAATATCAATTCATGAGTTTGCCTTTGTAACAAATATCACAATAATATTATGAATATTATTTTATTATCAAAACAAAAGAGTATTATAGTGATAATATTATCCAAATGAAAAAAGATACAGAAAATTGAAAAGAAATTATCAATTATAGCTGGAGAGTGGAGGCTGAAGGAGTAAAAAGACAAGGACAATAGTATAGAGTTTTCTTTATTAACCTGCATAAAAACACATAAGCAAAGACTTATATCTTCAATTATAAAAAATTAAAGCAATCATATGAGAAAAAAGTAAATCCGGAAGTAAAGATTAAAGAAAACAAACTTGCAGTAGAGGAAAAGGGCTAGCCAATCATCATAATTAGGATCGTCAATAATTCACATAACTTCATCTGTATATAGAAACATTATTATGTAATTTATACTTGATAATGGAATAGTTGTATTAAATGAGTATTTAGCATATGATAATCATTATACCTTCATTATTGAATTTTTTTATAAAAAATTCAGTTGGAAGACTAGTCTTTATATAGGTACTTGTTTCAATTTAAAAAAGACAATATAAGATAGTATAATATATCATTGTTAAAATTATTAAGGTAAAAAAACTAACATATCATAAAGAATAGAGTTTATCGTGAATATCTTCATCATTTAACCAACTTTAGGCACACATAAGAACTTCTTAAGTATTAGGGTGAAATTGAGCAAGATGAGGACTAATTATCTGACCACCAATGCTAAAAGCATATTCTAAAGTAATAGTAGATACTAGAATTGCTAAGAGATCTTGTGCAATTACTTACATGATCTAAAGCACATCTTTATGTCTTCCACGATAGCAATATATCAAACTCCACATTTTCAACCTCTATCATAACGCCTACCTCTAAATAGTTGTCCAACTCCATCTTATTGTAGAAAGTCCTATCCTTTTTTTTCTTTGATAAACATTGTAAATGTGGGATTTATATTGGTCTTATGAACTTAAGCCGAACTTAAACCTAAAATTGGAGGTAAACTATTGCAATAATGTTTTTTATTTAATATTAGTTGATAATTATTAAACAAATCATACTAGAATTGTTTAATGATATCAACATGCTTTTCAACCTGATCACCATACAACATTTGATAATAAAAGTAACCTCCCTCCATATTATATCTTGGGTCTAAAACACAAATGATTGCTATAGTTTATCTAAGCATATACTAGTAAAAATTAAGTTTCTCCATTATCTACTCTGGCATAACTAGGATTGCCTCATTGGAATTAAATATTCAATCACATAAAGCTGTCAAGATGTGATATATACTACGAAAGCTACTATGTAAAGTTGGATATTTTGTTCCTAAGAACAACTCAATAGCATTATAAAATATTTCCAACTTTGTATAGAATGCTTTAGCCAACTCTAATTGATGTTATGTCAGTAAGCAAGTATACTAAGAATTTGTTTGACTTAGCCTACTAAACACCTAAATATACGTGGCTATCAACTCTAACATCTTGAATGTTTAATTCCATCTAGTAGGAAAATATAAACCCAACATTTTCACGAATAAAATGCGTAGTTATCGTGCTATATATTTAAAATTTTCAACTGTTTTAGGTGTTACACTCTAATATACTATGCTATTTGGGATCGACTCTACTACTTTATCACTCCAAACCATCCTTTATAATCAAGTTCACAAATTGCATAAAACAATGCATATAGAATACCATCCTACCAACCAACTGACTCCTAACCCGTGACTTGTTCTTTTACTTTTAGATTATTGTATCATCTGTGCTGTAGTTATTAAGAGTTATGGTAGATAACTTAGTGTCAATATTCCAATCCATTAAACAATCCACCAATATAGTTGTCAACCTTTCACTTGTATACAGTGCTAGCATATAAATAAACCTACTATTTAAAAATATGAACAAATATCAATTATAACATAATCAATAAATAAATGATAAGAATAAAGAATATAATTTGCCTCAGTAGTCGAATACATAGAGTCCAATAATTATTAATATAGTGTGTCGTCTCTATTATATAAACCTTTTTTTAGTTTTTATTTGTCCACATATCGTATGTGATGGCTATTCATCTATGAGTACTCAATAAGATCTTCAATATTTCTTTATTTTAATCAACATAAATTTTAAAAATGTCCTTATTCATGATATTCCAAGTCAGGATTTTGAAGGTCAATAAGAGTGAGATGACAAACATCCTGAACTTTTTACTATCGATAATAGAAAGTGGTTGTTCATCATTAACAATCATATTAGCTAGCAAAAACTTTAATTTGATGTTGTCATAACTTGTGGCAATCATCTTATTCTCCCCTCTCATTTGGTTAGAGGTAAAAAAATGTTTGACTCTTGATACGATCATGTTTTTATTACATGACTCAATATGTCTCTTCCAATAAGAGGTTCTGCCTTTAGAATTCCTAACCAACATCTTATGACAATACTTACATTTGGCATTTTCTACTATGTCTCTTGATCTAGTCTTATTGAAGTGATTATAAAAAAACCGCTTCTCAATAAGCTTGATTCTTCAACCTAAATCATTTCTTCATTTCGTATTGTAATTAGGTCTCTCTATTGGTATATTGTTTAGTACCAGATTAAAACACTCTACTGAAAGAATATGCTCATCCATATGAAATAATCAACATAAATTCACATATAATTTAATAAAAATTTGACATGTATATATTAATGAGCAAGACGTCATAGCAAAAGTGAGGACATACACTCACATTGTATGAAGCAAGAATCAAGAGAACTTCCATTATCTGATAATTTTTATGTTTAATCCATCAAATTAAATGAGATAGGTATGCAAGGAATTTTTCAAGTATAGAAAGAAAGAAAAATTAATGCATTTTGAGATTAATTTTAAGAAGAACTAAGAACTATAGAGAAATTAGAAACCCAACAAGTATGTTAAGACAAAGACCTAATCAACACTTCTAGCTTATGTTCAACTTTATTGCAGACCCTAAGAACACATTTAAAACAATCTAATGTATTACTTGAAAACATTGCAGTATTATAATTTAGTAAGAAAGATCCCCATTAATAGCTAATTCATACCCCGTGTATGATGAACAAGATGCCATATTCAATTTCACTGTACAATTACAACCATTTTTTGACTTTCTATAAAACCTCCAACCTTGTGATTAATGGCTATAGGAAAAATTGACAAACATAAATCACATAGATCATATAATACCACCCATAAATGAAAATTTCAAAATTCCTAAATTTACATTATGCTTATTTCTAACAAAAATGCATTTCCTAAAAAATTATCTAAGATGCACTACACCATTATGTGCATCTTAGAGGCAAGATTCACAGAGATCTTAGAGGCAAGATTCACAGAGATGTCAATTGAAAATTTCAGCTTATGAGAAATTGTTTTTGTATATTTTAGTAGCTCCAACATTAAAAAATATGGTCAAATTAATACATAAACACCCATAATATTCCAGTTCTCTTTCTTAAAATTCATATCTTAGACACATTTAATTTCATTTCAGTATAAGTAGTGAAGTAAAATGGTTCAGATATAGGTATTAAGATCATAGATATATAGTTTTCAAGTTGATAAGAACATAATCCTCACCTCAATAAATAGACAACTAACACAACAAGAGGCTAGAGGGAGAACCAGAGTAGACTACAGAGGGAACACGATATTGGTGCGAGTGAGGACTAGGTCTCAGACGCTAGAGAGTGGAGATAGCAAACTACAAATAGAGGTGATAAATCCTTAATAAACTATATTTCTAATCCCATATTTAGTGATTTTTTTTGTTTATTTGAGATTTTTCTATTTTTTAGTCGATTCGTCTCTATTATATTCTTAGGTCTTAATTGCCTTTAGGGTCAAAAGGAGCAAAAAATGGATGAAATTAAGGCAAAATATTAAAGGATTGAAGTTGTTCTTGATAGCTCCCTTTACAGAAGCAGTCAAATATCCAAACATTGACTTTCTCAAATCAACATCCTCAACTATATCTACATCTGTATACTCATCTAACATAGGCTTCCCTTCTCCAAAACACAAGCATCTTTTACTTATTCCTTGAATTTTTACAGTTCCATGTTCTTTCCTAGGGTTGGATAAGAATCGACTTATAACCCCAATGGTATAAGCAATGTCAGGCTTGGTATATACCATGACATAAGACTGCCAACTGTGGATGAATATGGTACCTTTCTCATTTCTTCTTTCTCCTTCTCACTTGCTGGAATTTGCTTCTTACTCAGCTTGAAATGTTCAACAAGTGGAACACCAACTAGATTTGCCTTATCCATATTGAATCTCTTAAAAACCTTCCCATTGTATCATTTTTGTGATAGCCATAACAAATTTTTGGAATGATCTCAATTTATTGTTGTTATTCCAAAGATTTGCTTCATTAGCCTTAAGTCTTTCATGGAAAATGATTTGCTCAACACCTTTTTAAGAGTAGGTATTCTCTTTTTATCATGGCCAACAATCAACATATCATCATACATATAGTGATAATATGATAAAATCACCATCAATGTACCTCTTAATGAAGACACAATGGTTTGAATAAGTCCTTTTAAGTTGATATTAAGCCACAAACAAAGTATAATTTTTTATACCATTGTCTCAGTGCTTATTTCAAACCATAGAGGGTCTTTTTGAGGTGACACACTAAGTGCTCTTTTCCTAGTTCTATAAATCCATCATATATATATATACATATATATATATATATACACACACACACACATAACTTGGTCTCCATATAAAAATTTTGTCTTGACATTGGGTTATTCAATCTCCAAGTCTATGCTAACAGCTAGACCGAGAACTACTTGGATAAAAGATATCTTAACCACAGGTGAAAAATCCTTTTCAAAATCAACACCCTTTTCTAGTTACGCCCTTCATAATGAATAAGGTGATTCCAACCAAGAAGTTCGATCACTGTTACAAAAGTCTCAGTATAATGGTGCCCTCCAATTAAGTCAATAAGGGAGAGATTGTTGGGGATTCCTCATTAATTTTGGTGGGACATTACATAGTAATAATAATAAAAAATGCTGATTTTTTCAATGAAGTGAGAAAAACTTCCTAAATGATTTTTTTTGGTAATATCAAAAGGCAATGAGAAGTGTTGCTGGAAAATGGGCAATTGGCCTTAGGAACTAAGAAGTCCACAAATGATTAAGTCATAAAGGGCTGAAAATTTATTTAGTACTTACAATGCGAAACTTGCAACCCATGCTTTGTAATAGAAGAAAATGACAAATCATTGTAGAACTTTTAATTAAACAATTTATAATCATATATTAAGATTGGCATCTAGCAACACATTATGACCACCGGAATATTTAGGAATGTCAAAGTGATTTTGACTAACTTTTTTATGCATGATTTTTCTATATAATTCAATCCTTGCATCATACAATATTTTGATTAAACTGAGCATGTAATTATGTCTAGTCTTTTTGAGTCCAATCATATTAGTTCTCCGCCATTAACAATTAATTCAATCAATGATATTTGTAAATTATTTATAAAGTGTTATTTCACCTTGGCTAAAGATTTCCCAAATCAATACTAATCGAGAATAACAGAACATTCTCCCTATTTACTTTAGGATGATGAATCATATCTTGATCACATAACTACCTCTATATAGTTTATGCTATATCCAATGACTATCGATTGAACAACTTATAATTAAATACGTCATAAGTAGTATCAAAACATAGTAATCCCTATACAAGATAACTTTGGTGACTTCAAGTCAAATGATCACTTATACAATCATCATGATAAGAATTTTCATAGACATACAAGTGATGTTCCTAATGGATTCCTCATATAGGGTTTGTTCAGTGAACTTATTCTCTAACAAACACCCAAACTTTTTTTAAATATCTCTATATTTTAGTCTATAAGATCAACTACTTCCTTCACAAAGAAAAACAAAACATGTGTTAATCATTTTACGTTCTATTAAAGTCCAGTCTTAATAGAATAATGATTAGGAACAATTCATGGATAATAAATAAATACAATATGAACCTTATAATTATAATTTTATTATAAATTAATTTGCAATGTATAATTATCCCATGAACTTTATCATATACATTTAAACATGTACAAGATAAAGAATGTCTTTAAATAATTTGTCACTAAACTACAATAAAAAGCGATTGGTTGTAGGATATAAGCCAATAACCCCTGATCATTTTCTGTCACTTTGAAGTAACGGCAGAAAACTATTCTTCATCCGTCTCACTGGCTTCTCCAAAAGAATCATCACCCGTTAAATATCCTCAGGTATGTGTTTGTTCCTTTATTATGGTAAAGAAACCCAATTCTCATAAATATATAGAACTTATTATTTTACAAATGCTATACTAGCAGATAACCTTTTAAAGGCTACACTGTAACTATCCTAAACCAGGTTGTCTGAAGCATTTTTCTACTGATAATGTTTAAAGGAGCACGTTACTTGTGGGATTTGTCGTGTTGAGCAAGAGCAACTATGAAAGAGACACCCCTACCCTGTGCCCATAAAAGTAAAACAGTTGAATTAAAATTTCTTCATGCTTCGTTCTTGAAACTGTTTTGGAAATTATTAAAATGCATTATATTGCCGCAATTATTTTTCTCATCATGCTCTAAACAACCAATATGGTAATTTGAACAAGTGAAAGCTCTCTCAAACACGCCTTAAGCTTCTGCATCTCTTATTTCTAGGTTTTGAAAGTAACATTAATATTTAATCATCTAGGGCTAAATATGATAGGTGATTCTGATAAACTCAGGATTGTAATTTTGACATCATGCGGCTCAATGGAAGAGAATTGCAAATCTTGGCGGAGCCTATACACTTCCCTTAAAGAAAGCTCGTGATTTTGCCAATAAATTAGGGAAGGGTAAAGAATTGGCCGGTGAAAGTATGACGCTCCTGTATTAGTCTTCTGTAAAGGAAACAACACTATTTTCACCTGCGATGGAACTACACCAGCGTCTAAAGCAATAGGATCGGCTGCTCATAAATGCCAGATTTGAAACTCAGGGATAATTATCTATATCAAGTCCTCAAAACAATCTTAATGTGTACACTTCAAGAGGTAATGTGGATCTAATACTACTCACAATTAATACCAATTATCCATTTGGAAGTATCACCACATTATGGCAGAATCCCACAATTTTAAGTAGACCTAATGGGTTACTACCGAACACTACTGAAGTTCATCTAAGGAGTTCCAGCTCATGACGAGCTCAAATGATAAATAATGACTAATAATCTGCACCCCACTAAAGGCTGCCTTTTGAACTCGTCAAGGACATAGTCGTCTCCTGGTGGCAAATGTTTCCGCAACAACTAAGGGAAAAGCAATGGTTGCATCACAATGTACCTGTTGGGATATTAAGCAGGATAGAATAATTAGAATGTACTATCAGAGAACCGCAAGAAAATACGGAGTCCTAGATGGTTGCTTACGGCTGGCTAGCTGGCCAAAAAAATTTATGCAAAAGCGTCTACAATGCAAGCTGAAAAGGCGCAACCTAATTGAAACAAGGAATGCATGAAAGATATACCTTCACAGTTTTAGCAGAACCTCGTATTTTCCCCCACGATATAGCCTCATCGGGACGTGCTCCAGAATCACTTCCATCAAATTCTTGAGCTGTGTTGATGAAGACTGCATAATCTGCACCATTACGCATCATATTGGCATTACAAATATGATGCTTTGGAAGCCCCCCTCCCAAAATGATCATTCCGGTTTTCTGAGGACTTGCATGTACTGCTTCACCATTCATGGCTCCTATATCTGTTGAAAGGACTTTTTAAGTTCCATTCCAAGGTTACCACTGTCACAGATACAAATATACCAGCAGATTCCTACCTTGCACTATGTCAACAATAAGGCCCGGGCTGCGAAAGGAATGAAAATACAGCATATCTCCCAAAGAACCATCAGTTAAGCCTGGACAGAATACTGGAATTTTGTTCTGCAATACGTGAAAAATAGCATCAACTCCATAAACAGGTGGATGCTTTTAAGCTCATAGTGTGGAAAACAAACACAAGACTAGACCTTAACCAAAAACATGAGAAAGAACAAGGGAATCACCCAAGGATATAAATATGCTGCTTTAGAAAAACCAAATGTCTACAGTTCTGAAGTTCAAGCTGGACTGCTATTACCTTGTACGCCCAATAAAGGTATGAGCTCTCATTATTTATTTCTTTTCCTAAGCGAGCAATCAACTTAGATGGTGTCCATGAAACACTCTGCAAAGCATTAAGGAATGTTAGACAGAAAGGATAGTTGCCTAATAAGTTAGCCAACAAAAGGAAAATTAATAGATTTGGTCCTCTATTCAAAGAAAAAAGGGTGAAGTGGTGATTTGTTTCTCTCTTCAAACCACACCCACAAGAATTGGCTGTATACAGGGACACATGGATACAGCCATTAAGTGATACCTCTTCTATTTGTTCCTTCAACATCTGGTCAAAAATTGGAAGTATCCAGTCCTCAAATTTGCAGTAATTATCATTAGGGACCAACAAGTTACCAATACGGTTTAGTCCTTTCGAGCGCAATTGAACTCCAGGTAAATCAAAGGCTCCCTTGTATGTTGGTGCAAGACATTTTATTAGATCTTCTTCTATGCCGCCAGTGGTTGTAACCACTACATCAACCTGCAGTCATCTTGGATATAAAACATTCATATAAATCAAGTTGAAATGCACAACAAGAGAAAAATCATGAAGCTGGAATACAAGTCTGAATTAAACTTATTCCCAGAAAAGGTATGTTGGTGCAAAAAATTGATTCATAGTGATTATTTTATGCAGAGGAAAAAAAATTCCCCAAGATAACTTTCACCATTATCCTTTGCTACAGTTCTTTTACCGTCACACAAGTCCATGTTTAGGAATAGAAAAAGGGAAACTACACAACCTTCCTCTACAAGTTCTACAATTCTTGGATTGATCATGGAAACACAATCTATCAAACTTGTGTGCAGAAATGAATAGAAATTTCAATATCTACTTGTTAGGTATAATGATATATCAGGTTAAACTTCAAAGATTCAAAATTTTGACCCAAACCATCAACAGCTTCAGAATGCTTTGGATATTTGACAGTGCATGCACAAATCATGGTTTTCAGTTAAGTATAAAAATCTCAAAGTACAATCATATCAAGGAATTGAGTTTCTCACCATATGGTGCTGAACAAGATAGCGTATAATATCTCTAACACCAGAAGAAATAAGATTGGAGGTAAAACCCAAGAATATTTTGCATCTTACAGACCCCCTGTAGGCAGGGTCCCTCTCCTCCTCACAACAATCTTCTGCTATAATCTCATCAGCAAGCCTCCAATCTAGCTTCAAGAAATTTATTTGCATCCAACAAAAAAGAGGGGGGAAAAAAAAACTTAGGTAGATTGATGAATGAGGACTCAAAGATAACATTAACTGCTCAATTGAAAACCAAAGTCCAAGATCCACTAACAAAGAGAGGGTGGAGTTGGGGATATGTTATTGTTGAGCAACTAAACTAACCATTTGATTGACCACATCAATGGCATCTCCAAGGTTAGAAGCTTGAAATCCAGTGGTAGCCATGGATTTGAGAAGCTGAGGGTAGTTAACGCCTTGATTAAAATCATAGCCTGCAATTTTAGTGCATTTCCCTTCCAGATTTTCGGACTCTTTGAAGACTGTGGTATGCACAGATGAGAGCAACTGGTCTTCCCCAAAATTTGACATAATTGGAAACCGAAAAAAGGAAGAGGAGACTGCTTTCAAATACCTATTTCAGGAGCAAATAATAAACGCCAAAACTCAAAACACCAATCGGTCTACAGAATTTAAAAAATCAAAATGCTAACTAAATGTGTCCTAAAACATTCATCAGCAGTTACATGCAAACAATTAGTTTTCGGCTGGAAGGAACCCAAATAAACTATTAGTAATTATAGGCAGTAAGTTATCATTAGTCACTCCACCAACTAAAAGATTCCAATTTTCCATTAAAAATAGCCTCATCTACGTGGTCACATCAATTCCGAGAGTAACATCCATATCAAAAGAAAACAATTCAAGCAGAGTACTTAACCATGTACCGATATGCAGCTCACAAGAACAATAGGCACACAGTAACGACCGAGGTTCTACACGAATATGAGAAGACTCCAAAAATGTGAGCCTTTACTTAAACATTGACATAATACAAGGATGGACATTCTGAATTGAAGTAAAAATGCAACTTATGAATGAAAAGTTAAGTTCTTTACAAGCGGGTTAGTGGTGCGTACAAGTGGGTTGCTTACCTGATACTAGACGGTGGCGCGGCCAGGTGGCCAGGGGATCGTCACCGATAGGCTGCGCAGCGCGGTATAGTTGGTAATATGGGGGCGGCGTTTTGGGTAGTTCATCTCATGTAAATATCTTGGGTCCTAATCGAAAGGGCTGGGCTTGTTTGACTTGGGCAGTGGGGCATTGAATTAAACCCTAAAACAACTTACGGCCTGTTTGGTTGAATAGCTGAAATAGATAAGGAATATAATAGTTATTCTTAGGAATAGAAAAGATGAGTAATAGAATAGAATAGGTATTACTTTGTTTGATTTACCGCTAAAGAATTTCTATGTCAGTATTTAGTTTGAAAATATAAACTTGGAATGAGAAAAGAATATGTAACAAAAAGACTAAAATATCCTTATTATTATTATTAATT
>JANZLH020000088.1:1111328-1134516 GCA_026770325.2 Erythroxylum fimbriatum | reverse complement strand
TTGTTAAAAGTATTGAATTGTTATTGCATATGTATGTATATACATGCTTGTATGTACTCGTATTTGTTTGATTGTGTGGCTCGAAGCCATTGGCTATAAATGGTTTAGCCACTGAGCTGTGAAGCTCAACCCATCACTTTCCCTCCTCAGGTGCAGATCTAGAAGACTGGCAACTCCTTGCAAGACATTTGGACAATTTCCGAGAGATTTAGTTTTGTACTAAGTTGATAGTTAGACTTTTGGATAGTTTTAGTAGCATAGTGAACATCTATCATAAATTGTATTTTGTAACTTGTGTTAAGGTTTTGATGTAATGTCAATATGTATTGAAAGTTATGTATGAAAGCTTTGTTTGAACTTCAATTGAATCGGAAATGAAATGGAACTTGAAAAGTTCCCTTTTGTAAGAACATGTGATTTTCTAAGTTTGAATGTGTTGAATGTGTATTTTTCTAATTGTTGAGTTTGCCAATTGTTGTTTGTGTTAGAGTAGCTTGTTGGTGTTGGGAATCTTGTGTGTAATTTGGATATTGAAGTTGTGAGTTATGGGTTTTGCAAGTGATGGTATTGAATGGGAAGTATGAAGTTGAGGGTTTTGATGGATGATGTGAATTATGTATGATTTGAGTGTTTGAGTTGAGTTTTGGGAAGTTTGATGCATTTAGATTGATATTTACTTGGTTATGAAGTTGATTTACATTTGAAAGGTTGAAGTTGAAGAGATTAGGAGTTGATATAGTGTTAGATTGGAGTTTGGAAGCATTAGAAAGGCTTGGAAGAGGGTTTGGGGCACTTTGTCCAATGTGTATCCGTTAAACGGAAATCCCTGTCCGTTTAACGGACCTTCTCGGATGGTTTTGGACACTTTGGGCAGTGTGTGTCCGTTCCGTTTAACGGACCTTCTCGGACGAAAATGGAGTGTTTGGCCAGTCCATGTCCGTTTAACGGACATCCTCGGGTCAACTATAGTAAATCACGAGTTCGACCAGTTTAGAGTGCGAATCGTGCTTTGAGGCCTCTAATATGAGTTGTAGATATTGATGTTATCTTTTCAATGGCACAAAAATGAAAGCAATCGGACATCTGTAGAAAAAGTTATGGCATTCGCGCCAAGAGAGCTTCAAATTGATTTTGGGTATAAACATGGTTTACTCTTTTGGACATAACTCCCTAGTCCAATCTCAAATTAAGGTGATTCTTAGACCAATGGTTTCCTAAGACATGTAGGTATCTCTCCATGAAAATTTGTATCATTTGGAGTTAGAATGAGAGAGTTGGCATTAGGAAAAGTGATGGGCCGATTTGGAGAGCATGATTGGAGTATGAGCACATTGTGGTATTTTGATGATATTTTGAGCTACAGAACTCCAATTGAGTTGATTCTTGCTCTAAAATAAACAAGAGACCTAGACCTATGATTTATATGAAGAAGTCAAATTGAAATTAAGGTATTAAGATTTCCAAATTCTGCTCACAAGCAGGAGAAATTAAGTTCAGGCGTGGTAACTGTTTTGTGTGGGCGCACCATGGAACAAAGTGTGAGGTTATTTTGGAATGTTATGAGAATGAACTTGTAACGGATGATGGGTAATGATGTGCAATGAAAAAAAAATATGATGGCCAATTAGGGTTTAATGGAATAACCCTTCAAGGAACGAAGTTCAAGGTTCTAGGTGTTATGATTTTCGGATCGATCGTTGGGCTTCGAAAATGGGGTCCAACACTATGGTTGGTTGGGCCTCGGGAACGGGACCCAACATCTTTTGGTATCAGAGCAAGTTAAGTTTGATTGGGTGTTGGGTTCCGGTAAGGTGGGTCTAACAATAAATGATTTCAACTATTTTCGTGAATGTACTTTATGACTCTTTGAATGCTTTGAGAATGTGATATGTGTTTGGTATGGGCATATTGTGTTGATGAATTATGAAAAGATTTGTGCAAATTATTTTTGAAAGGATACTATGCTTGAAAAATCAAGTTTAAAAAATGTGTCATTTAGGCAACAAGTTTACAAGTTATGAGATACATGTTATGTTGGTTTGGTTTGGTCCATTCTGTATGTCAAGTGCACTTTGACTAAAGGCTTCTCCTGCCTGCCTGTTAGTGGCATGGAGCTCCTTCATGGACTTTCTCATGTTTACGACTACACAAAATCACTATGTGGGATTGTGTTAGTTCGCTCTGTTCAAAACCACACAAGACTCTTTTTAGGAAAATGTGCTAGCTCGTTCTGTTTATGGACCTTTCAAACCATTTAGATGTGTTTATATGATCATAATATGTTGACAAGATCAATGCATACCTGATTTGCATTATTGAGAATCTGGTTGAGAATTTGAGAAATATATGTTTGGTGATTCAATTGTGAATTTTTGTTGCAATGGAAATAAGTGGTTCAATGGTTTTGCTTGTTACTAGTTATAAAATTGTTACCTACGAGCTTTAGGCTCACTCCCCATTCCTTCCCATCTCCAAGTGACAAGCAAGAGATCGAGTGAAAGAGAATCGAGGCATCATTCCAAAATTTCCATCTTTTTGTGTTTTAAGCTAGATTTCTAACTACAATGCTTTAGTTGCATTTTGAGCAAATTACTGTTCAAGTATCTTTTTGTATTTTGGAATTTTGAAATTGATGTATCGTGGTTAAAAATGCCCACTAAAGCTTTGTAAAAACTCTTATATTTTGATGTTAATAAAGTATGTTTGTGTTTTGCCGATGATATTCCAAAATTGTACTTTGCATTTTCAAGTTTTCCATAAGGGTGAGAATGTGCGTTCTGACTTCAGGCAAAATATTGTATTGATCTAGGCTGAATTGAACAAATTGTCTTCTTAGAAGTTGTAGATTATTTTCCTAGCTTTCCAATGATATATAGTATGAAATTTTTTGACATTGGAGTTGAAAGGTATGATTATTAGAAGTTTGTGATGTTGCATAGGGTGGGCATTCGAGTCAGCTACATATTTTTGAAATTTTGACCCTTATAGAGGCAAAATTTGTTTTTGAAGTCTTCATAAAAGTTGTAGGTCTAGAAGTCTGCTTTGAAACGGTCTTTAATGACCTTAATCTGATTTTTGTAGTGAAAGTTATGCTCTTTTTACCAAACAGGTATGAGGAAGAAGAACAAAGGAGGGAGGAGGCAAGTCGCGATCGCGACGCGCGAAAGTCGCGATAGCAACCTGCAGGTCCTCTTCCCCCACAAGCCTGAACATGTTCCACTCTTTTGGCCATAACTTTTTCGTCCGACCTCTAAATGACCTGATTTGTGAAGCATTAAATTTGTAACACATTCCTCTATCTCTTCATAAAAATTTATATCTTTTGGCATTGATTTGAAAAAGAATAATCAAATCAAAGTGAGGGTATCGATTGGAAGAGCATGAACTGAACATTTTACTGAATATGCTTCAGTATTTTGATGATATCTTGATCTGTAGAGCTCCAAATGAGATGATTCATATTTCTAAATAAACTAGAGACACAGAACTACAAATTGTCTAAAGAGCTTAATTTTTTATTCAGTCTCTAAGACTTTCAATTCTTAGATGGAAGTTGAGTGTAGTGTACTATTTCAATTTAATAACAGTCCAAGAATGTTTGGCCTATAACTTTCAGATTTTTGAACTAAATGGAATGATTTTGGTGTCATTAGAAACTTAAGACAAAGAGGAACAAATGTTCTGAAGAAGTCACATTGAAATTCCGATTTAAGGTTTCCCAAAATCTGTTCGAAAATAGGAGAAATGAGTTTGTTTTTTTATGTTTGACTGGTGTGGGCACGCCACCCTCGTAGGATGCGGGTCTAGATGTCATGTAGGACGTCGGGCACATGACTCGCAAGGGCGGGGTCCTAACAATTCTAATGTATTTGGAAGTCCTATGTGTGCAATAATATGTACAAGGCCAGATATTTATTATGCTTTTGGAATGGTGAGTAGATATAAGTCAAATATGGGATAAGTTATTGGAATGAAGTAAACAAAATATTGAGGTATCTATAAGGTGCAGTGGACTATACAGTATGCTATCAAAGTAATGACCTATGTATACAAGGATATACAGATATAACTGGGAAGGAGATTTAAAAAAAAGAAAATCAACCTCTGGATTTGTTTTCTTACTTAATAATGGAGCAATATCATGGAAAAGTAAGAAGTAATCTTACGTTGCATTGTTTACAATGGAAGCTGAATTTGTAGCATTTTCATCAATAATACAAGAACTATATGGCTTTGATGATTCTTGGTTCATTTAGGAGTCACTAAAAGCGAAATTGATCCTGTGACTATCAATTATGATAGTCAAGCAGCAATCGCTTATACCAAAAATCCTAAATTTTATTATAAAACCAAGCATACAGATACCAAGTTTAATTATATGAAAGTTATAGTCATATAAGGAGAAGTGAACATAAAGTATATATCTACACGAGATATGGTGGCAAACCTAATGATAAAGCCAATTTCTAGAGATCTATATATTAGGCATATTAAGTCATTAGGATTATGTAAATATTGAAATGTTGTAAGAAATATTTCTCTTTATATGTTCATTTAAGGTAATATCATATTTAAATGAGAATATTTAATGGAAATTATAAATTGGATAATACTTGATTCATATATATATATATGTTTATTTTGTGTAAATATATATAAAGATATAAATTTAAAATATGTAGTACAGATTATAAATTGGCTTTCTCACACAAGCAATCACCTCTAGTGATTTGTGATTACTAAAGATGAGGTAAGTTTAAAGTTTATTATCTAGGTGATAATTGAGAGCAAGAAACTTAAACCATAAATGTTGCATTAAATTATAAGGAACTTGGTAAAAAGTGATTAGATGATCACTATATCTATCTTAAGTTGCTAGATGTGATTTCTAAAAAATTCTTTGTAGAGTAGATAAGTGAACTCAACATAAACATTTAGTATGTTTGAACTAATATTTGTACGATATTTTCTTAATGAAAGACCTTCACATAAAATGAATTATGAGTTAATACTGTAGCATATAACTCATACCATATGTGCAAATACAACCATAAAGGGATTAATGTAATTTACAATATCTCAGCTTACATTGCGTGAGATCCTTAAGATTAAGATGCCTCATTAAATATCCTTAAGACTCTTGTCTAATTCTTGAGAATAAATTTAAAGTTTGGTACTTTAGAATATTATCAGCAAATAAGCTATGGTGTAATCTTATGGAATGATTCTAGGAAAGCAAATTAAATTTGAATTAAAAGAATTCTGAACAGATAAAGGTTATTATGTTTAAAGACTCATATAAAATGTATTCAAATGTGGCCACCGTCTCTTAGTAAGATAATTGAATACAAAACATGATATGATGAAATAAATGAGATCATTAGGATATCAATGCTAGATATGACCTAGGGTATAACATATAATATCTACTCAAGGACACATTGGTTCCAGGATCGATTCATTAATTGAGATGTCATGTCCTCCTAACAGATGTATGACAATGAATTCTTGTTAAACATTGGTCGTTCGATTTATTGAATAAGTGAGAAATCGCAGAATGTTGATCATTTAAACCCATCATAAGTGTTGGGAGATGATGACTATTGAACACACCTGACAATTTAGGATATGACATTTACTATTAAATGTTAAAAAATAGTAAGTTTTAAATGTAATATAAAATATTTTAAAACTTCCCAAAGATAAGATTACAATAGTAATACAGTATTCAGACAAAAATTGTTCTTTACTTGTGTGTTCTTTGTGAAAGATCTTTTAATCCGTGGAAACTAGAAACTCATTCAAGTAAGTGATAATTTTTAATGATGCATATACTTATAAGAAATCATATTTTTACCTACATATTCTTTATATGATAGACAATATTTCTTTCAATTATAAATTACACATTCTAATTTAACTTAAAATTTATAAGATTAAATCATTATAAAATCTTTTGGTAATCTATAAGTTGCAAGGATTGTTTTATTTATTTTTCACCATATTTATTTTCATCCAATATTTTCATAGGTAAATTTTCTTTTGATATATGATTGATTATGTTTATCTAAATTTTTTTAATGTACAAGAAAAAAATTTAATTCATAAATGGTATTTGGTTGATTCTTCTAACAATCTCCTATCTGAAAATTTGATTAAGAACTAATCAATCTTTAAATCACTTTGCCATTATCATGTTTTTTATATTTTCTTCATATTGTAAAAGGATCAACATAAAATAAACTTGTCACTGTTGACTTTTCTAATCACAAAATCTAATATATTGTCTTTAGTATGATATTTTTGCATATCCATAGTTTTGATACATGATGTATGCTAGTTACACATTACTTTTAACATTATTTTCAAAGCACATTACTTGAGTTTGAGATGAATTTAGAAGAATTGGTACTTAAAAATGAGAAGTATTCTTGTTATTTCTGCCTATTTAAAGAAAAGGAGCATAAATTGGAGTAACTTGAAGTAAATTTAAAAGTAACAAAGAAGGAATCTTGAATACAACACTTACACATCACCATGTTAGGGCTATATTCTGAAGTGGTCAGTTTTGTTTCTCCTTTATAGCTATACACACACCATCGTATTACCCTAGGGACTAAGAAACCCACCACTTATATATCCCTTTATAGGATTTGTGTTGGTTTTATTAAAGATTTTAAGAGAATAACAACACAACAGGGCTTGTTACATAGACCCTTGTTGAGGTCTTGTAGGTTATTAAAAAGATAGGATTTAGATTTAAAGAAAAGAAGGTGAAAAAGAAAATAAGTTTTTTGGGCAAGAAATATTGAAAAAAAGTAGTAAGAAATCATTTGGAAGCCGATCTACATTTGTTGTTGATCAAGACAAATTCATTCTTGGAAGTTATACAAGATTCCAATAAAGATTCACTAAAGATTCAAAGTTCAAGAACAATGATCTCTTTATCTTGTTCTTTTTATTGTTTCTTGATTATTGTTCTTCGTTTGACTATGAACTAAATAGGTTATAGGTTTAAGAAGAATGACACTAGGATGTAATATATTTTGATTGATTCTTTGATTTAATGAAAGTTTTATTTTTATTAAGATTTATCTATGTTTTTATAAATGGTTGAATTAAAAGAGCGAAAGTGAAAGATTCAATTATTTGATTCATACATCAAGATCAGAGAGAGGAGATGTGTAATTAGATCACAATGTGGATAATGAGGGTTAAGCATAAACTATTCAAAAGAAATTGTAAGATCTTTTTGGGTTAGGATAAATCCTATCAATAACATTTATATAATGAATTAATACGTTAGGTTGTCTTGATGCAAGAGGGACTTCAACTGATTAGTCTAAGAATAAGGGTTGTGTGTCTTGAGAAAGAATATAATATAAGTTAACAATTCTTACTGGTTTAAGAAACTAGAATCATTCATTAAGATAAAATAGAATTAAATATAGTATAGTCCTGGAGGAAAACTCACCTAAATCTAGTTATATTCATAAATTAGTTTATTATTAATCATTGTCTTGTTTTAGCATAAGATTTCTTGTTTTGTTTTCTTATTCAATATATCATAATCGTTAACGTAGTTTATTATGTTTATGAATAGTTGTAGTTAAATAACAATTTTTATAGTATCGACTTATACTTAGAAGTACTAACTATAGCTAAACTATACACAGGAGTATAATAAGGTTTTGACGCCATTATTTGGGACTAGGCAGTAATATTTATAAATTTACAAACTAATTAAATTAGGCTTTTTTTTGCTTTACTTTAGTTTATTATTATTTATTGATTTTTTTTACAAATCACGTCTTCTATGATTAAGTCTAACCATCTTAGGAATCTTGTTAAGGTAGATCCTAATATTAAGAGAACCTTACAAATAAGAAGATGACTTTAAAGGAGAATAAAAGCTAATGAGGAAAAGATGGTTACTGAGAAAATAACGTCACTAAAGGATTTCACCGTATCAAATGCCTAGGGCATCAACTCGGGCATTACAAGATGCCTAACATTGAAGCTACTAATAACATTGAAGCTACTAAATTCAAGCTAAAGCCCTCTCTTTTATCTATATTGCAGTAGAATCCATTTGGAGGATCATCATCTGAAGACCCTAACTTGCATTTGTTGATGTTTCAAGAGTATTACAATGCACTGAAGCCTAATGGTGTCTGCCCTAATGCCATTAAGCTCAAGCTATTAACTTTCTCTTTGAGGAATAAAGTGAGAGCATGGTTGCATACCCTACTAAATACTTTTCCAAGGTAAGGTTGCATAAATAATAAATCAGATTGCCACTTTTTCCTATAGGGAAGGTGAATCATTATATAAGACTTGAGAAAGATATAAGGAGCTAATGAGATTATATTCCTACCATGAATTAGATAAGTGATTGATACGTCATACCTTTTATGACCAGATGACTTATAACACGAAGATCTATATAGGTATAACTACTAGTAAAGCTTAACTAACTAAGACTATATAGGTGCATCTCTATCTTATAACCCTTATTCGTAGTTGAAATGAGAAGTGTTCTTCCTTCTCTCTAGACTATTTATATTTTTGCCCTTGATCTGTACTTCTAAAATACTGTTTTTGGTAATTATTACTTAGCGAATCTCTTCCCTACCTTTAAAGTGTTGGATCTTGTTCCACATGGGGAAATCCTAAATGTTAGAGGTTTTGCATCATGTGCACATAGATGGAGTCTTTGGATCTACACAGTAAGGCTTGCGAACATTTGAAACCTAGGTTCCTTCTTCAGTAAGGGAAAAGTTCCCTGCCTTACCTTGTAAGCTTCCTTTAGGCTCTCCCAATTATGACTTTGCTCTAATTGTGTATGAATATGTTAAAACCACAAAGACAAGTTCTCCCACCAGCACTAGATCTTAGACGAGCCTGATGGAGTCTAATTTAACCAAGAACAAACTTAAACATTACTATAGCCTAAAGATTGAGGGTGTCTTAACTTTCCCTTTGGAAATACTCCAAGCAAGCACATTGGCTTGCTCTTGATCCTTAGTGGGATATTTATTGGAAAACTTTCCTACATTTCCTTAGGTGTAGTATTAGGAGAACTCTAATTGGAGTGGATTAGGACTTAAAAAGCACTACGTTCTGAAAAGAATGTCTTCTTTTTTATATTCTTTAAAGATGCAAACTTTTTGAACATTATATAGCAAGGACCTTAGAACATAGTAGGTCAACCTCTTACCCTTCAAAATGGTACCCTATAATGAGATTGCGAAGGAATAGAGTTAAAACAATCCCTTTATAGGTGACCTTTCATAATTTCCTATTAGAATATTAGATTGTTAATGGACTGAGCTTCCTAGCTATCTTTTTAAGGAAGCCTCTGTATTTAGATCCCCAAACTATTAAGTTGGATAGGATGAACTACACCAAGATTTGCAGCAAAGATAATAGAGAGGAGGAGCTCCCTGAATCCTTACCTATAATGAAGTAAGATATAGATGGAGAATTGGATAAAATTGAAATTACCCTTTCATACATTTGGAGACCCCCTAACTAGGATAAGATACGGAAACTAACAAGGTAGGTTTTAATAAAGGACAGTACAATGAGCTTATAGGACTATAGGAGGATGAGCCATCTTTAATGTCGGACCCCGACCCCGATGCCCGACTGTCCCGGGAGGTGAGCCCGGCGGAGGCCCATTCCCGAGACATCTTGACCTGACTTGACTTGACTTCGTTGATACCTTTACCTTGACATTTATTACAATCTCACTTTGGTGGTGAGCTGACATTGATTAGGACTTAAATCTTGAATACTCTTAAAAATGTAAAAAATTGTCCTTTTACGCCGTGTCCGTTAAACGGACATGTATGTCCGTTAAATGGACATGAATTGGACTTCTATACCTTTTTTCCCGAGAGTGTCCGTTAAACGGACATGAAGTGCCAAAATGGTACTATTTCTCCCGAATTTGTCCGTTAAACGGACAGGCGTGTCCGTTTGACGGACACAAGGCGAACTTGAAATCTTTTTGACCCGAATGTGTCCGTTAAACGGACATGCGTGTCCGTCTAACGGACATGATACTTAACATGGGTACTATTTAACTCGAGACTGTCCGTTAAACGGACAGTGGTGTCCGTTTGACGGACACAGCTTTGAGCAATAAGGGGTTTTCTAACCCGAACGTGTCCGTTAAACGGACAGCCATGTCCGTTAAACGGACAGGGGAATTTTCTGAATTCCCTTGCCCTCTTTGACACTTAACCAATCCTGTTCAATTTTACCCACTTCTAATCTTCCCTTCTTCCTAAATCCACTCGTTCAACAACCACATGAACATGTCAAACACCTAGCTTGACATATCAACACTCAACTCAATTCTCAACTTCCAATTTACAAACTCACCTATTCACAAGCATTTATGAAATCAACTTCAACTTCCCAAAGTCAACCCAACACAAGCCTAAGCCATCTTCTTCACTACTCTCGTGTTCATACATAACAACCAAATCTTAATCTCATAGCATTAGTCTACCCATATGAAAGTCAAACTATTTCATGCAATGGACAAATCCGAAATCATTCATAATAACATGTGGTATTGAAATACACTTTTGAGCCATAATTCAATACATTTCATATTCATCCAATCATATATCATTTAATGCTTTAGTAGGCATTTTAAGCCCATTTACAATGAAACTTCAATATACATGTTTTCTCAAAATGCAACTAAAGCATTGTTTTACAAAAAAAAATCATTCAAAATACAAAATCATCATGGACCCGGAGTAAATGCCTTAGGCTCGGTCCTCGGGATCCTGCTCATTTCCTGGAGATGGTAGGGGGTGAGCTTTCGCCCGTGGGTAACACATTTATATTTATATTAACAAGTGATTTATTTCATTCTTATATTTCACAACTCCATTTTGTTGGGAAGAATATGAAGCCGTAAGAAAATGACGAATGCCTTTAGCTTTGCAAAATTTATTGAACTCAAGGAAGTGAACTCTCCCCCACTATCCATCCTCAAAGATTTAATGAAAAATCCACTCTCATTTTCAACTTGGTCTTTGAACTTTTGGAAATATCCAAAAGCTTTATCCTTCATATTCAAAAAATAAACCCAAGTTTTGTAAGGAAAATCATCAATGAAGAGTAAAAAATAGTTTGTTTTACTATAAGAAGATGGCTTGATTGGGCCACAAATATCGGTATGAATAAGTTGAAGTGGATTAATGGTTCTCGTGGTGGACTCCTTTGAAAAAGGCTTTCTCACTTGTTTTCCCATGACACAACCTTCATATAATTGATTGGGTTGAGTAATGAGAGACAAACCATTCACCATATTCTCTTTTGCTAATAAATTTAATCCTCCAAAATTTAGATGACCAAATCTCATATGCCAAAGCCAAGAGAAGTCTTTGACACATGTCTTCAAGCATCTTGGGCGATCAACATCGACATTGAGCTTGAACATTATATTCTTTGACATAGGTACCCTTACTATTAAGTTGTGTGCTTCATCTCTCAAAAAGCAACAAGAATCTTTTAAATGGATATCATATCCATTTTCTAGCAAGTATCCCATACTCAAGATATTTTCTTTCAAAGAAGAAACATAATAGACTTGTGAAATAAGTCTATGACCACCATTTTGTTGTAAAGACAAGAATATCGCCTTTGCTTTTATTTGAAACTTTTGAATCATTACCAAAACAAGTTCTCTTTTTTTTCTTCTCATCAAGCTCCATGAATAGCTCCTTATTGCCACTCATATGGTTGCTAGCATCAATGTCAAGATACCATAAAAATTTATTTTCTTCTCCTTTGTTAGCTAATAACAAAAGTAGTTCTTCTTCTTCTTCTTCTTCTTCTTCTTCTTCTTCTTCTTCTTCTTCTTTCATCTCCACAAGATGAGCCTCTCCTTGGTTGCTAGTAGCACTCCAACGTCATAGGAATAATAACCATATTTGTGACAATTATGATATTGAATATTAGAATTGTCATACCTTCTTCCTCCTCCTCTCCTATAGTAATAGCTTCCATGACCTCTTTGAGTTTTGAGATTGTTGGATTGACTCTTTAATATTAAAGTGATGTGTGCCTCTTCCATGACTATGACCACGATGATTTCTTCCTCTTTCATAGCCTTGACTACGACCTCTTTCTCTTCCTCTTCCTTGAGAGCTAGTGGATTCTTGCTTCTTGTCTTTTAAGGAGACCTTTGCTTGAAAGTCTTGAACTAGTGGCTCCTTCTTCAATCTTTCTTCATAAGCTTGCAAGGATCCTTGGAGTTCATCAACGGTCATGGCTTCCAAATCTTGAGATTATTCAATAGTCAAAACAACAAGGCCAAATTTTAAATTAACAGTACGAATACTTTTGTTCGCATGAACATCCTCATTTGATTGATAGTTGTCAAGACTCTTGTGAAATAGTTACGCATGGATTCAATCTCTTTCATGTGTAAGGATTCAAATTCTCCTTTTAATGTTTGAAGACACACTTTATTCACCTTGTCAACTCCTCCATGAGCCTTTTAAAGAATCACCCAGGCTTCCTTTGATTTTGTTGCGTTTGACACTTTTTCAAACATTTCATCATCCAATGTCGCATGAATGATGCTAAGAGCATGTTGATCCAATCTATGATTCTTTTGTGACGTGTTCCTTTTTTGTTGATTCAAAGCTCCTTCATTTTCAAGTTCATCATATCCTTATTCTATTATCTCCCATGCATCTTGAGAGCCAAGAATCACCTTCATACGTACACACCACTTATCATGATTTTCTTTTGTGAGTTTGGGGATTGAAATTATGGAATTAGACATCTTCAAAATAATATGGCTCTTATAACACTTTGTAGTAAATAAGGGAGATTGAAAGATAAAGGAAAACACTCAAACAATCTAAATAACTCACTTGCTTTGGATTTCTTGCCACATTTTGGAAATGAACTAGTACATGGTATTTATAGATAAATGAGACACTTCTTTGAAACAATACAACCCTTGGAAAACATAAGATAGTAAATACAAGATACATGTATAGGAAAAATACAATGAATCTTAAAGTATATAAACCAAATAATGAATCAAGTTTAATTAAATGCTCCACTAATATAATTGCATTTTTTAACATGGAGATCTTGCTATTCCTTTCAAAGGAACCAAAAGCATTAAACAAGAAGATTCAATTTCTCATATTTATTTACAATTTGCATGGAGGTGCTCATTGAACCAGTTTCTTCCAAAATTAGTCAATCTCAAAGCTTTGAATTCTATCATAGATGTATAAAGCTACACTTGTTTAATCAAGCATATGTTGATGATCTCCTATTATTTAGTAAAGCAGACCTTGCTTCAATCTAGGTCCTCATGGTGTCCTTGAATCAATTTAACTCTATCTCTAGTCTAAATATAAACAAACACAAAAGTTGCTTTTATGTATCATCAGGTTCATCCAATCAGGCTAAGCTACTTGCAAGCATATTTGAACTTGTCAAAATTGCCATTTAAATACTTAGGCATTCCTATATTAGACAAAAGAGTTAGTTTTAAAGACTATCAACCCTTGTTCAATGTAATTAAGACAAGAATCAATCAATAAAATAATAGTTTTATGTTTTATGTTAGAAGGTCTCAACTTATAAACTCAATCTTAAATAGTGCACTTATTCACTAATGTTTACACTTCTTCTTACCTTAAAGATTGATTAAGGATATTAAAAGATATCTGAAAACTTTCTCTGGATTGAAATAGCTGACAACCACTTTGGTGTAAAAGTTAGGTGGTTAATTGTTTGCATATCTAAAAAGGAAGGGGTTTAGGGATTGCCTTGATAAGAAGTACCAATAAGATGCTTCTAGCAAAGAAAATATATAAACTATTCATAGATTGACAATCAATTTAGGTTGAGTGGGTGAATATATATATTATCACGAACCAAAGATTTTGATCCATCAAACTGAAGTAGTCTAACTTATCGTCTTTCAATCAAATATTTCAAATAAGGGATATTATGAATCGAAGAGTCAAATTAAAGAATGGAACGGATAAAAAGTTTAGTTTTGGTTTGATCATTGGAATGATCTATGCCCTATTCACATAATTCCAAGCCTGAAAATTTTGAATATTCTCATCCCTCCTGTAACAAAAGTTAACAAAGTGATCAGTGAGGATGAATGGAGTAGTAGATATAGGGGCCTTGCTCTTATCACGAGCAATGTACACCTTTATAATCCCACATCTTAAATCTAGTGGATCCATTTAAGTGGATATACCATAGATCCAAAATCTCCAATAATAGGTCGTATATAAAACTAATTAAGAAAGCTAGTTTGGTTTATAAATAGGTCTCCCGAGTCCTCATTCATCCTTTAGTTGGCAATCAGAAACATCATAACAACTATGGACAAACTCAAAGGAAATTATCTCGAGTGGACTTGCTATCTCTGACATTAGTTCTTGGAAAGCATAGACCATCTGCTCCATACTGGTAGTTTCTCTGCAACTTGTTAGAGCTACTTACTCTACCTTTGCATGCTATTTTTCAACAACTCTTCATGGATTGATTGCATTTCTTAGGCTAAATATGTTGGTTTTACAAATAAGAGTGATCTAACATTCTTCAAACTTGTCATATCCTATAGAGTTTATGTCCTATAGATAGAAAGGAATACTAGATTTTTTAGCAACAAATGTCAATCTATACAACTATTTACTTAGACTACTCATTCAAAAGGTCAAGCAATTCAGTATGAGCAATGATCTTGCTTCACTTCTTGTTATATAATGCTAATGTTTTTCTTCTGATTCGATAGGCCATTTGATCTGTATTTTTAGTTGATATATCTTGCCAGTCTAATCCCTTTGTAATCATTATCATTGGGTTATATCTGGTTTAGGATTCCTAAATCAGTTGACACTTTTCTTACTTTTTTAATAAAAATATGTGAATTAATGGCGGATAAATTTCAAAAAGAACGTAACTTTTGGGATGGCTAAATACTTACCTTTGGGAGATAGAATATCACTTACCAACTTGGGATTCGTAAAAACTTCTCACCCCTCTATATAGAAAACATTAGGCATAATTCGTCCTACTAAGTTATAGTTGAATTGTTGCTAATAATAAATGGACTCATACTAGAAATTTAACCCTGTATTATAATTTTTCATGACTTTTCTCCCTTTCACTTACTAAAAGGATCACTTTTACTTGTAATTGGTTTTGTTTAATTTGATATGCTTTTGTATTTTGGAGCCGCACTGTGTTTTTGCAACTATAATTCAGCAATAAGCCTTTTATTTCTGTGCATGTTTCATGCTAAGCAAATAAACAAAAATCTCTATCACTAAAATATTTATATAGGTGAAACATTTAAGATTTTTGGGATATAAGATTAGCCCTTTTCATATATAAGTTTAATATGAAAGCATTGTAACGGAACTTGTGTGTATAAAGTGGGTCCCAAAAAGTCGAACTTCATATAACAATAGTAGATGCCGGAGAGATAGTAGTTCTTACAAAATTCTTGTCATGTTTATGCACTGAAATTGAGGAGTCATGGTTGAACTAGTTCTAGCAGCCTTTACAACAAGTAGTACAATTGGACTAAGGAGGGGTTGTAGTATTAACGAAGCAAAAGCTCCTTCATTATGTTTTTTCTAGGTTTAGCATCCAAGCAGCCTTTACAGTAAGTAGTACAATTGGACTAGGGAGGGGCTGTTGTCTTAACAATGTAAGAGCTCCTTCATTTTGCTTTTCTGGGTTTAGCATGCAGACCTATAAACTAGGGGTGAAAGGTAAAAAATAACAAAATACGAGGCAGACTTAAAAGCATAAGATTGTAAAGCTGTTTTATTTCCTATCATATTTCCTCCCTTGATAGAGGTTATACCTCGTTTTGTACCAATAGAGAAAAGACTTAACTGGTCTTGATGTGAAAGGGTCATAAGGGAAGAAATTACAAAGGCTTTAAGGAAGACAAGGAGCGGAAGGGCAGTAAGGTCGGATGAGATCCCTATAAAGGTATGGAAGAGAATAGGAGTTACTGATATTGAGTGGCTAGTTCAGCTTTTTAATGTGACCCTCGAGTCAGCCGAAATGCCGAATGAATGGAGATTGAGTAGATTGATTCTATTATACAAGGCCAAATGAGACATCCAACATTGTCACAACTATAGAGGCATTAAACTAATAAGTCACACCATGAAGCTGTGGGAAAAAGTGATTGAGAAGAGAGTCAGGAAAGCAGCTTCTATACTGCTAACCAATTTAGCTTTATACTTGGTAGGTCCATAACAGAAGTGATACATCTACTCCGTAGGCTAATGGAATGCTATAGGGAATAAAAACGGAATTTGTATATGATTTTTATTGATTTGGAGAAGACATATAACAGGGTTCCTAGGGAAATTTTGTGGAGGTGTTTAGAGGCAAAGGGAATTCCTATGACCTATATACGCATAATTAGGGATATATATGAAGGAGCAATGACTAGCGTACGGATGATAGGAGGTGACACGGAAACTTTTCCTATTGGTATTGGGCTACACCAAGGCTCCACCTTAAGCCATTTTCTATTTGCATTAGTGATAGATGAGCTTACCAAACATATTTAAAGAGAGGTACCTTGATGTATGTTATTTGTTAGCGATATTATCCTCGTGGATGAGACCAGAGAGGGGTCAATTTCAAGTTAGAATGTTGGAGAGAAACATTAGAGTCAAAAGGTTTTTAAATGAGCAGGACTAAAACCGAGTACTTAGAATGCAACTTTTTAAGATGTCAAATGGTCAATGAGGCGACAGTAGCAATTGGTACTGACGTCATACCACAAAAATCGAGTTTCAAATACCTCAGATCTATCATTCAGAGTGATGGTAATATTGATGCCGATATAGTTCATTGTATCAGATCCGGATGAGTCAAATGGCGAAGCGCATCAGGGTTCTTATGTGATAAAAGGGTTCCATTAAAGCTTAAAGGGAAATTTTATAGAATGGTGATTCGGCCAACTATGTTATATTGGGCGGAATGTTGGCCCACCAAACATAGATATACAAGAAAGTTGTTGGTAGTCGAGATGCGTATGCTCCGATGGATATTTGACATTACTAGAAGAGATAAGGTTCGGAATCGTGTGGTGATAGACAAACTATAAATGGCTAGTATTGCCGACAAGTTGAGAGAGACCAGGCTTAGGTGGTTTGAGTATGTGAGCAAGAGCCACCCTGATGCTCCTGTGCGACGCTGTGAGAAAATAATCTTTCGTGACTGCAAGAGGAGAAAAGGAAGGCCAAACAAAAACTGGAGGGAATTGATCAAGAAGGATATAACACAGTTCGCCTTACCGAGGAATTGGCCAGAAATAGAAAATTATGGCGTGCTAGGATAGGGTAAAGGATATCCTTTAAAGTGTGCCAAAGCAGTCGTGGAAGTTATTGGGAGTTGTTTACTGTAAAGTTCTGACGACATATTTACCACTTAGGAAGTTTAACCCTGGTGTCCAATTTTTCCTTTCTAGTTGCAAGTTGTGGACAAGTCTTTATGTCCTATTATTTGGCTTTTCAGTTATGGTATATAGGGAAAGGTCCCTCGAGGCCATTCGATACTGTTGGATTGTTCATACTCACATGGCTACTGAGCAAAGATCCCTAGCACAACTCGAGACATGAAGATTCGTATTTTGCAGCTTATCAAGTATTAGCAGATCTGGGCATCATATCAAGCGTTTTCTTTTATTTATTTATTTATTTTAGTTTTATTTACCTACTCTTTTAACATAACAATTTTTTATTATTATATTTACATATGGGTCTATTAAAAATAACATCTATATTTAATTTAGAAAAAATTGCGTATTATGAAACTTCTGTATCAGTGCAGGATTAAGACCGGGTATAACAATGAGAGAAAATGACAGTAATAGTACCTGCCCTGAAAGATTTTCCTGCAAAATCATCAAATTTATAATGCAATCGGGAAGAGTTTCAGGTCCCACCCTCACAAACTTTTTTACTGTTGCACTAAATAAAGATGACGTATTCAAGTCCTGGCACTGGAGCAAAAATATACAGATGGAGATTCGGACAGATTGTGACGACGGGAGAAAATAACAGTAATATTACCTGCCCCGAAAGATTTTCCTGCAAAATCATCAAATCTGTAATGCAATCGGGAAGAGTTTCAGGTCCCACCCTCACAAACTTTTTTACTGTTGCACTAAATAAAGTTAACGTATTCAAGACCTGGCAATTGAAACACTTCGTGTAGGTACACTGACATTGACATTTCCTCCTATTTTATGCATTTTTTTATTTACTACGTTAAAGGTCAATTTAGTATATGATACTTATTCAGAAGATGAAAGTCGTTACCTCCACAAACTTATAAATGAGAGGCTGGTCTTCTATGCAGAGCAGGTTGCGAGTCCCGTACATTAGGATACAATCTGAAAACGTGTCCCTATCTTAAAAGACAATGTTTGTGATTTGAATGGTTACTTGGCTTGCGTCCCATCCAATAGAAAGAATCCCAGTTGATCACACATCGTAGTGAATATTAATTTAAGTGACATTCACAAGTTAATGACTATAGTGACAGACACAATGCTTTGATTTTGTATTCTTGCATAATATCAGGTTGACTAGTACAGTTCTACTTAGAAACACCCGAGTATATATGTAAGGGCGGAGAAGAGAAAGCAAAGAAGGGAAAACAATCAGAGAAATGAAATGAATGTGATGAGCAAATCCATGGCATACGGGGGGAAGACCAGGCATCTGTTTCCTTTCTTTCTGGCCTTAGCTTTTTTCTTTTTCCTCCTCTGGGATTTATGAATTGAAATGTAATGCATTTCTTGCAATGTAGTGCTGCATGCATGCATTACACCACATTATTTGCTCTCTCTTCATGTATCCTAGTATCTCAGTATCTCTCCCTAGCTGTCTTTAATTTCTTCTGTTTAATTAAGAGAAGTACTCTTCTGATATATATCAGACTAATTAGCAGAACTGATGGAGCTTTTTGAATGATTTCCCTTTCTCTTTTCCAAAAAATCTTTCTTGTTTTAACTCAGAAACTTTTCTGCTGCAGCACTAGTGAAATATCACTAAAAAGCTCAGCATGCATATACTTAAATATCACTAACAAGAAACCCAAATTGTTCGCTGAGTTAGTAAGAGGCTCTCCTAACTTAAGTGAGGCTGTGGGTTCGAACCACCCTCATATATGCAGTTCTTTAAATTTTGAGATCAGAGCTTTATCTCCCGCAAAGGACACCTACTCAACTCAAGCAGGGATTAGTCTGGGTGTGGATAATTTAAAGATGTTTTCTCATAATTGAACCCTCCTAAGACACCTCGTGAGAAATAAAAATAAAAAACACTAACAAGATACTTTCGTTTTATAATAATAACTAATATAGAAAAAATTTAAAGGAGCTCCCAAATAATTCTTACGTGACACGATTACACCTTATGTCTCGTTAATTTATCTACTTTGAAATCCTGTGTAAAATTAATTATGTGAAAATACAAATAGAATGGAAAAAATGAAAACTTTTACCTATTTATTCCGTAAATCACGCAACGAAACCCCTATGTAGCCCAAATGTTAACGTTGCTGTAATAAAAATTGCTATGTAACCTATCCAACCAGCCTAATGTTACCTAATAAATAAATCACATGATGAGAGCTGAATTAGACTTTCAATCTAAAAATGTTAATTACTTTTTTTTTGTCTTAGACCAGGGTATTTATTGGCGGACCCAATGACTAATCCCCTCGCTAGTTTGTAAATACCTCACAGGATGGGACAGCTAGTCCAAGGATTTAAAGCTGCTCCATACTCAAAGTCAAAGATCGAACCCGTAATCTTTGGTTAAGCATGGATGAGTCCCTTCCACTCAACCACACTCCTTGAGTTAAAAATATTAAGAGCTTTTCAACTTGAGTTAAAAATATTAAAAATATTGAGTTAAAAATATGAACCCGTAATTTTAGGACAGCGGTGGACACGTGTCGGACACGTGCCCACACGTGTCCTAATAAATTAATATTATTTTTCGGCTCGGATACGGCTTGAGGACAGCGTCGATACGGCTGGAGACGGCTCGATACGGCTTGGATATGCGAATCGTCGACGTCTGCCTTATTAAGAAATAACTCCTCAAATCCCTTCTTCTTCTGTCCCGCCGATTTCTGTCGAGGCTGTCCAAGTTCCCTCAACCGCCTGTTGCTCATCGGTGATTTCCAGTTAACGTTGAGCTCCTCAAATCCCTTCTTCTTCTGTCCCGCCGGTTTCTGTTGAAGCTGTCCGCACTCCCTCAAGCGCCTGTCGCTCGTCGGTGTTTTCTACATAACGTTGAGTTCAAGTCGCCACCGTCTGGAAGCATCGCCACCGTCTGTAAGCTCTCTTCCAAAACCAATCGATCGTGTATTTTAATAATAACCGAGTGTTGCTTTTTCATACTGTTTTCACTTTTCTTATTGTTTTAATAACCGAGTGTTGGCTTTCTTTTCCAAAGTCAATCAACCACCGTCCACCTGTATATGTACTGTTTTCTTAAGGACCATGTGTTGCTTTCTCCTCTAAGATAATCGCAGATGTACTGTTTTCTTATTATTTAAATAGGCATGTGTAGCTTTCTTCCGAGACCACTCGAACATGTATTGTGTTTTCTTATTAAGTTATTATTTTAATGGCCAAGTGTGCTGCCTCTTCCAAGATAAATCAACCATCTGTTACTGTTTTGTTGATTGTTATTATAATATTATTTAAATGACCATGTATAAAAGCTTTCAAGGAAGCCGTGCTTGAGTGCTGTTTTCTTATTATTTAAATGGCCATTTGTAGCTTCCCAAGATGTACTGTTTTCTTATTATTTAAATGACCATATGTCAAATGTTGGGCTATAGTTTAATTTACGTGGTCACATATCCTTGGTTTGTCCTTCTCCATCCTTGAGTTAAGCTGTCAAATGTCAGAGACATACTTCCAGACAATAAACAAAGATATTCTTATTGATGGAATTGCTGATGATACAAGATTTAGTGCGGGTTGCTAAATTTCATACTTCAATCTTGTTCTTTCTAATGAAATGGTAGTGATGCATTCTTTAGGTTCACATCCTTAAATTGAAAACTCATGATATACTGCTAGTTTAAAGCAAAACTTCAACTTGTTTGGTAATTTTTCCTGACATTCCTCCCTGAGTTTCCAGTTTGAGATTTGATCCCAAACTTCTTTGTTTGACTATAGCAAGTTTCTAGAAATTGTTGGCTGCGCGTATAAAATATGCTTGTCCTTTTACTGTATGCTTATGGGTTAATCACTTGACAACATCCAGGGCTTAGAAGTTAGAAACGAACTTTACTTTGTTTACAATTCTTACTCTCATAGGATAGCTTTCACACTGTTGGCTCAGCCCACAAGGTTTTGCTATCTATTTGACTTCTCCCTTTGCATTTTAGCTGCTTTGGCACCTCCCATTGTAATGGTAACTTAAAGAATAAAATTTACAGAGTTTGTGATATATCTTGGAGATGTTATTACGGCCAATAATATTCCAATTGCCAATTCAAGCTCGTACTGGGATCTGGCAATCTCTCCAACTAGGTCGAGGGGTATACCATGGTCCAGTGTTTTTGGGAACCATGATGATGCACCATTTGTCTGGCCAATGGAGTGGTTTTCTGCCCCTGGAGTCCCTCAAGTTATCTGTCCCGGAGTTAATTATTCATGTTATGGTGAGCACGATTCTTTCCCCATTTAAATGGTTTTAGCATGAAGTCTTTCCTCTTAAAGTAATTCTGATGAAGTCTTTCCTCTGCTGCCTTTGCGCAAACCATTTTAATGAAACTTGAGGATGTGGTTTGATTTATAATAGGTTCCCGACCTAATGAAGTTCTTTCTTTCTGAAACCAATTACAACCTTATAGCTTCCTCACTTAACAATTATCGTGGTAATTTCTTATTCCTTGCAAGAAAAGTTACCACACCATTCTTCACATCCTTAACATCAATCTGGTGCTTTAAAGATCCTCCAATCAAGAAGTAAGAAATAAGGCCTCGTACTGATAGACATATCATAGAAACATGTCCTTGTGTTATACAGACTATTGCTGTCTTCACCGTAAATACTATGAAGCAAGCAACACTTTTTTTTTTCCCCTGTAGATTTGACCAGATTATCACAATTTGAATTTAAGAAAAGAGAACAACAGTTAAAAGTGTTTCTAACTTCAGCCTCATTAAGAATGATTACTCGATAAGTGAAATGATTGTTGCATATCATTTTTGTAATGACCATTTACATGAGACTAGTTTGCATTCCAGGGGCAGAGTACTGTAGTTTCGAAGGGACTTCACGTTTAGAGCTGATAAGAAAGGAAATTGATCTTAATGACCTATCGTATACCAAGAATGGTCCTAAAGATCTATGGCCTAGTATATCCAACTACATTCTCAATGTCTCATCCTCAGATGATCCAAGATCACCTGCTTTGTTCATGTACTTCCTAGATTCTGGTGGTGGGTCCTATCCTGAGGTTATATCAAACGTCCAAGCAGATTGGTTCAAGAAAAAGTCTGAAGAGATCAATCCTGATTCAAGGTTGGAATTCCCGAAAGCATTTATTTCTTTCATACACTTGAAGAGTGTTAAGTTGAATATTTGACTTGGGTATTATAAATATCATCATGCAATTCTTGTTGATGCTGGTAAAAAAGATGTTTGCCCCTTCAATTTGATTTTTTCTTTTGTAAATACATTGTGATCATTGTAGGCTCGACTTTCCACAGGGTTCCTGAGATAGTTTTTTTTCACATACCAACTAAATCTTACAAGAAGGTGGCTCCCTGGTTTGGCATAGGTAAACCTTGTATTGGTTCGATTAACAAGGAAAGTGTTGCTGCACAAGAAGCTGAATTAGGTATCATGAACATTCTTGTTAAGAGGCCTTCCGTCAAGGTCAGTTCTTATTTCACATGAGCTATGTGATGGACATGCATATTGTGCTTATGTGGGTTCAAGTGCTGCAGAAGAAAGCTAATTATGAACATTCATATAGATAACACAAATTCCTTCTTTAGCTATTTCAGGTTTGCATGGTGTAGATGTCTTAGATATCTTGTAAATCAAGAACAGTTAAAAGTGTCGGTGTAAAGTCTGTTAACAAACAGTTGACA